>VSMD01126246.1:0-67706 GCA_008750895.1 Mirza zaza | reverse complement strand
CATGAATGGGTTAATAAAATGTGGTATATGTATACCATGGAGTACCATTCAGCTCTAAGAAACAACGGTGATATAGCACATCTTATATTTTCCTGGTTAGAGCTGGAACCCATACTACTAAGTGAAGTATCCCAAGAATGGAGAAACAAGCACCACATATATTCACCAGCAAACTGGTATTAACTGAGCAGCACCTACGTGGACACATAGGTACTACCGTAATAGGGTATTGGGCAGGGGCGAGAGGGGAGGGGGGCGGGTATATACATACATAATGAGTGAGATGTGCACCATCTGGGGGATGGTCATGCTGGAAACTCAGACTTGTGAGGGGAGGGGGGGAAAGGGCATTTATTGAAACCTTAAAATCTGTACTCCCATAATATGCTGAAATAAAAAAAAAAGAAATAATTAATAAGAGGAAATGATACCCCGAGACCTCTCCCCCATTCCCCCTCAGTTTTGTATAGCACAATTCCTTTCTTGTTTACTGATTTAACAAATAGCATCATTCTTGCTTGCTACTTGGGACCAGACTGTACTAAGAAAAAAGTTTCTTTTTAACCTAAATTGAAACTGAAGCTGTTACATGGAAGTCTGATTTGGTCCAGTTTATGGAATTTTGAATTTGTGTGCTTGGATGGGACAGGCAGAGACCAAGTACATTATGCACAAAACATAAATGTATTTTTTAGGGGGTGGCATCGCATAGAAATGCCTTCATGGATTACCAGGCTTGGGCACTAATTGAGATAACTGCTAAGCAGATCCAGTGAGTGTTAGGTTTTTCTCTGTAGCATTTCCGTCAGATAGATGTGCTTAAGTGTCAGGGTTTTGTTTTGTTTTGTTTTTTTGCCAGAAAATTTTGATTGAGTTGGTATGGGGATTTAAAATTTATACACACTGCACATTTCTATCATTGTTCACTACAGTCTTTTGTCACTTCTTCTCAGCAGTATTCTTAATGTTGCCAGGGGAAAATTTGCAAATTATTTAATAGCTAAATTGAAGGTAAGTTCTTTTTTAGCTAAAGCCATCGAATGCTTAAGTGGGCTTTAAAGCAGAAGTAAAAGACAGAAAAGAATTCAGCAGTGGGTCGCACATAGCCCACAGACACTTCAGCAGCCACTTCAGCCATTTCAAAACACATGCCTTGTTTTCTCCCTTAGACTGACATATTCCTGTCACTTATAAGGGAATATAAATTTGTATGGTTTTTTTTATTTTTTATTTTTTTATAATATTTATATTGTTTCTTTATTCTTTTTTTGTCTTTTTCACACTGGAGTAAACCATGCAAATGTAAAATTTATATGTTTAAAGTGTAGATATTCATTATTGAAGGTTGGAACCATTGTGATCACAAGTCTAGATATATCTTAAGAGAGGCAAATTCATCATGGTTTTAAATAGATTTTGTATTGCATAGTTTAGAAATTAAATAATTTATTTTTCCTTAGTTAAAATAACATAATACACTTTGTTTAAAAATCATGATTTAAAAGAAAAGCAGTTCTTCATCATTGTGAATTAAGTCTACAAAATTTAAATTATACTATAGAATATACTTATTCAGAATATTATACATGTTCCATTAAGGTTTCAAAATGGAAAGAGTTGAACGTTTTTTTTTTTTTTTTTTTTTTTTGAGACAGAGTCTCACTTTATTGCCCAGGCTAGAGTGAGTGCCGTGGCGTCAGCCTAGCTCACAGCAACCTCAAACTCCTGGGCTCAAGCAATCCTGCTGCCTCAGCCTCCCAAGTAGCTGGGACTACAGGCATGTGCCACCATGCCCGGCTAATTTTTTCTATATATATTAGTTGGCCAATTAATTTCTTTCTATTTATAGTAGAGATGGGGTCTCGCTCTTGCTCAGGCTGGTCTCGAACTCCTGAGCTGAAACGATCCGCCCACCTCGGCCTCCCAGAGAGCTAGGATTACAGGCTTGAGCCACCGCGCCAGGCCAAGTTGAACGTTTTTAAGTGGCATATCTCATCTTCTTTCACTTACAGATATATATAGGCTTTTTATGGAAATATAATCAGCTATAAATGGTTCTATGTTAATGATATACTTGACTATATATGGTCATATAAGCAATTGAGAATATTTAGTTTTTCATCAAAATTGTAATTTAGGTAACATTGAATTATATTTTTGCTATCATATGAGTATCTCCTTTACATAATTTGTAATTTTTATAACAAGATTACCTTTCTAATAATTTTGATAATAAATGCTATCATTACTAAGAATAATTATAAAATAATACAAAATTATGAATAATGGTCTCTGAGTATAAAGCATTTTTTAAAATTATGACATGGAACTTGGTCATGTTCAATATTTGTATTGTTGGTAAACAAAATTGACTTTAATGGCATAAAATTGCAATTAAAATTTATAATAGTATTAATAATTTTATTGAACCCTTATTATATGCCAGGCTTTGTGCTATATTTTACATGCATTCTCTGATTTAATCCTATAAACAGCCCAAGGAATTCAGTGCCATTATTATCTTCTCCATTTTATAGATGAAGAAACTAAGGTTTAAAAAATTAAATAATTTTTAAAAGATTAATTAAATAGTTAATAGTAGTGGCAGAACCTGGAATTGAGTCTGGACTGTCAATCAGGTCTGTCTGATTTTGAAGCCTTTCTCTTCATTAACCTCAAACATAAAAGAATGAATTTTTTTTGCTAAGAATTTTTTTTTTTTAGTTTCAGCAGTAGGTCAATAAACAGTTATTGAGAATTTACTGTGTATTAGGCAGTGTGCAGGTTCTCTTTCTTGAGGTCATAGAACTGAAATCACACAGGTCACAGGTCATACAAATAATCATGAGGTCACAGATGATGTGTCTCAGGCTGCCCTAATCATTTTTAGATCATAAAAACAGTGTATTCACAGTGCCACCTTGCACAGACCCTGAAGAAGAATTCTGCCTGATTTCTCCATCCTGTTTATATCGCATTGATACTGTGCTTAAACACCCTACCTGGTGCAGGATACACAGTGAGTTCTTGGAAATGTCAGTAGCAATTGGAGGAATTGTTTAAACCAAATTCTCTAGTTTAAATGTTAACACTCTGTGCTGTCATCTTCAGGATTTTTGATGCCTTTGTTCAAGCTCTCAGGCTACCAAACTGCTTGCTTTAAGAAGACGGGAATTGTGCAGACTTACTCATTCTGATTTCCTACGTCTGGCATAACTCGGTCCTCACTAACTCCCTAGCACTCATCCCTCAATAGCTTTTTTCACATACTTCTGTATCTCTAGTTTACTCAAACCATGGTTTACCCTCTCAGCCATACATGGACAGCATCATCTACCACATTATGAAAAAAATTGAAGCTTTTGCTACAGTATTGCATAGTGGTTGAGAGTGTAGGCTCTAGAGTGGGCTGCCTGGATTTGAATCCTGCCTCTTTATCTATGTGAGTTTGGGTGACTTACTTAACCTCTCTGTGCCTCGCTTTCTCATCTATGAAATCTATAACCATAGGGTTGTTTTAAGAATTATAAAATGTTTTAATATATGTCAAGTCCTTAGGGTAGTGTTTGACACATAGTAAAGTCTGTAGATGTTGAGTATTATTATGTTTAATATCTTACTGTCCTTAATACCTTTACTTTTCATGATCTCTTTTCTTTTTAGTACCCCACACTACCGTTGCTACTCTTACTACCATCACTACTTTCCTGGCAGTGCCAGGTCAGTGACTTCTTTGACAGACTCACCTATTTCATCTTTTATTTAGTTCTGTAACATGTAATATCTGTTTACCACCCCTTCTTAAACTTTTCTTTTTTGCATTCTGTTACCTTACCCTTTTCTTTCTTCTTATCCTATGTGCCATGACCATTTCTGCCTTCTTTCAAAGTTGATGGTGTTTTCTCTTCCTGCTCCTTCACATGACCGTCATTTCCATAATACCTCACTCACTATTTTTCTCGTCCCCTGTCAACTTTTAAACATTTCAGATCTCTATTTCCTGTCCATATTTCTAACTGTTATGGTTATGTCCAAATTCACAATAGCCCGTAGATCATCTTCATTTAAATATTCTGTTAAAGTATCAGAGTTAAAAATTATACTTTGTTAATCTTTAAAATGAAGCATGTCTCTGTTAATTACATTTAAGTAAGCATAGCCACTTATTGTAACTAGATATTGTTGACTTGGGCAAGATCCGAACTTTGGAAGAAACTAAGACGTAGGGAAGCAGAATAGTATGGATTTTTTAAAAGTAATCTATTCAAAAGTGACATAATGACGTATATCAATAACAGTACCTAGGGCCAGGTGTGGTGGCTCACACCTGTAATCCTAGCACTCTGGGAGGTCGAGGCAGGCGGATCACTCAAGGTCAGTTCAAAACCAGTCTGAGCAAGAGTGAGACCCCGTCTCTACTAAAAATAGAAAGAAATTAATTGGCCAACTAAAAATATATAGAAAAAATTAGCCTGGCATGGTGGCGCATGCCTGTAGTCCTAGCTACCCGGGAGGCCGAGGCAGAAGGATTGCTTGAGCCCAGGGCTTTGAGGTTGCTGTGAGCTAGGCTGATGCCACGGCACTCTAGCCCGGGCAACAGAGTGAGACTCCATCTCAAAAAATAAAAATAAAAATAAAAAAAATAACAGTACCTGAAGTAGTTTTGTTATAGATCAGTGAAGCTTTGTTGCTCATCAGAAGCCTTCTGTAGAAAATCTAAGGTCTATACCTAAAATGTCACTCAAACAGATATTTCTAAAACTGAAGTTCTCTTGAAAGATAAATGATCAATTAAATCTCATTTAGGAGTCATTTATTGCAAACATTACTTGGACTTCATTTTTATGTATTTTCCTAAACTTGAGGTACCTGAATTTTAACTATCTATAGTTCTACTTAAACTTTTATCTTTGACTGTCCTAAAAAGGCTGATCCTGGCTGGACATGGTGGCTCATGCCTGTATCCCAACACTTTGAGAGGCCAAGGTGGGAGGATCACCTAATGCTAGGAGTTTGAGACTAGCCTGGACAACATAGCAAGACCCCATCTCTACAAAGTATTTTAAAAATTAGCCAGGTGTGGTGGCACATGCCTGTAATCCTAGCTACTCAGAAAGCTGAGGCAGGAGCATTACTTGAGCCCAAAAGTACAAGGCTGCAGTGAGCTATGATGGTGCCACTGCATTCCAGCCAGGGTGACAGAGAAAGATCTTGTCTCAAAAAAAATGGTGATCCTTTAGGCAAAACTAATCGATGGTGATAGAAGCCTGAATTCTGATTGTCTCTAGAGGCAAGATATGATTATTGATTGGAAAGGAGCACAAGCGAGCCTTTGGGCTACTAGGAAATATCTGTCTTGATCTGAGTGGTAGTTACATAGATGTGTACACGCGTATGAATTCATCAAACTACACCTCAACTTTATGCCTTTTATTGAAGAGTTGGATGAAATTACAATGGTTTAAAAGGATAAGCGCTCCTGCCCTCCTAAAAAAATCTTAAAACTTCCTTTCACCTTCTTGGTCAGTCTATATACACTCAGAAGGGAGGGAAAATACTCTGTTATAAATTTTCATATTCCTGGTATGGAGTGGCAGCAAGGATAGAGGCAGGTGGAGGGAGAGGAAGATGATTTTACTTCTGGGTTGTCATACCCACCTCCTAGTAGTAGAGTTTTTTGTTGTCATTGATTTTTTTTTTTTTTTTGAGACCAAGTTGCCACCTTACTGTTTATATATATATTATACATATATATTTCCGCCTTGATTTGAAGATGGCAAAGTTAAGCTGCATTTTTATTTTAGAATCTAAAAAATGGAGTATTTTGTGATATCATCACATTCTTGCACATATCTTGCCTTATTTGCCTTCCCACTTGCATCTCTGTCAGCCTTTCATCTTCCTATTTTGGCATGTAAGAGTAGAAACTGTATCTTTTATATTTTACTGCACAGCAAGTACTTACCAAATAGGAATTTTTAGGGTGGAGAAGAAATGACAAAAGGAATGATTTAATTAAAAAAATCAGAGAAAATAAAGGGCTATCCTTAGGCAACAATTCTTAGGGAAAGTAGTAACACATCTTTTCCATCTCTTTGTCAAAGATGATATAATAGAAGTAAGCCAAGATTTTAGAAAGATTTAAGTTTTCCATATGGAAGAGCCAGATTTAAGGCCAGGAAGAAGGAATAGAAAGGGCGATTTGAACATTATGACAAAAGAGAGCCCTTGCATTCTACGTATGTCAACCTTTTCCCTCCATAATACCTCAGCTTATGACATGCGTCAGGTTCTGGGAAAACTTAGTACGCTCAGTGGACTTGGAATTGCATGTGAGTTTACTTTGTAAGAAATATCTATGCACAAGGGAAGCATATGGGATTCTTGCTGTAATGCTGCCCTTGGGGTTCATGCAGTTGACTCCTTATGAATTTGTTCTGAATGAGCTGAAAGGCTTTTGCAGGTCCCTTTAGGAACTTTGTTCTAGATTATAATTTACCATGTATACCACGGAGAATTAAAGTTCTTACATTTGGTCTAGGGCCCATTTAATAATCTCCTCCAGTCTCTCACTGACTGGAATGGTTTTCAAGTTATAGATGCAAGAAAAACATTGTAAACCCATTAGTTCTCTAAAGGGATTTAGGATTTCCTAAATGTATTCTGACCTGGGACTTTTCTGTTTTGAAACCAAAATAAAATAATGTGATTCTGTGAAAAGAATTGTTAGGTATATCATACACTGTAGTATGTCTAAAACTTTAATAAAGTAAAGCCCCATGATAACTCAGTGGGCTCCTGACTTCCACCTAGCTCCCATTCTCAAACAGGGACAGACTAAAATTCTTTTCTTCTGACAAGCCAGGAAATGAGGAGCCTTTCAGGAAATGAGGCAACGGAAAATAAATCCCCATATTCCCAGTATTCTCATAGCCGTTTCCCAGAATCTGGCTAACCAAATGGGCACCAAGTAACTGAGAGACTTCTGTTACCACTAGTGTAGTCCTGGAAAGACCTGCCAATCTCAGAATCTGCATTCACTCCACTAATGATTAAACACAAGTGAACAACTGTTGCTAGATGGCATGAAACGATAGCTGGTACCAAGGCAGGTTTGGACAGTTTATGCAGGCCCTGGAAATTCAGTCCACTAGCTGCACAGTGTGGCTTCGTTAGCTTGTTATTCTCACAGTAGTAGGTGCGCATATTTTGTGAGAATTAATTTTTGGATTCTACTTTTTCCCTTAAAACAGGGCTTTTCCAAAGGTGCCGATTGAAGCATCACAAAGTAATAGGACTGGCCTAGATTATGCAGTAAGTGGAATTGGCAAAAACTAACATTTGGATCAAAGATGACTCTTTAACTGTGAACGTAGTGATGGAAATTACAAAGGAAAGTTACAACTATTGAGAATTTTAAAATACATGTCCAAAAATTCATGTTAAAAACATACCATAAACAAGGAAAGACATTTGCTACAGTTGTGATGTTTCATAGCTT
Organism: Mirza zaza; assembly: GCA_008750895.1. Classification (NCBI taxonomy): domain Eukaryota; kingdom Metazoa; phylum Chordata; class Mammalia; order Primates; family Cheirogaleidae; genus Mirza; species Mirza zaza. The sequence goes on along the minus strand of VSMD01126246.1, from coordinate 60,205 downwards.
TAATACAGGACTCTTGTAAATAAATAGGAAAAATATAAGTTAAGAGACATAGAGTAATATACTATGATAACAATTGTGTGATATATAAATAATGGCAAATTAATGAAACATAGAGCTTCTAAACATATTTTCAGAAGATTTTAATTACATGTAAAAAGCTCATAATCCAAAGTAGTACTGGTAATACTTTATGCATCTAGTATGATCCTGATTGTATACATATTTAATGTGTATATTTAGACACAAAGGAAAAATGCTACAGGGAAATAGATCAAAGAGTTAGGAGGATTTAATCTGTGTAGTTAGAATATGGGTATTTTTTTCCTTTGTAATTTTCTGCATTTTTCAAACTTTAAGAAAATGGATGTGTTAGTTTTATAATCAGAAAACAAAACCAATGTTAAAACAGAAAATGTATCTCCTCAATAAAGCTTTGTTCCTCCTTCAAAAATTAAAGTTCATAGTTTAGAATGGACAAAACATTAAATGAAAAAGTCTATCAAAGGTAAATTTTTAGAATAAAAAGATGTATATGGGAGTCTCAGGAAAAGTGCTTTTGGAAATTTTTAAATAGCCCTTTTAACTTGAGCACTATTTCATGCTTGCTCTTCTGGTAAAGCTCATGAGATCGGTGAACTTGCTGATTCCTGAGCGCTTGTCGCGATGAGCACCTTTGGTGGCCTGGCGTTACCTCCTGCAGCCTGCTCCCTTCCTTGGCATGCACCCCCACAGTGTGTCGCCAGTGTCAGCAGCCCATCAGTTGCCGGGCTCGGCTAAAGTTAGCAGATAGAGAGCTCTGCCCTGTCCTCCTTCCAAGCATGTTTGAGCACTTTTTTCATTAAACCATTTATCTAGCAACTTAAAAAGTCTGTCTCTCCAGCTGTTAACATAAAGAGCTAACATTATTTTTCAAAGCATTTTAAAACACTATCTTACCTACCTTATGGGGGGATCATTTTTACTGCCTATTCACATGAAGTATTTCAAGATTGAATTTTGACTAGAAAAACCTGGTTCACCAGGTTTTGCCACGCCAGAATGTTGAAAATACTTCCCAGGAGGCTAGGATATGTGGTGATTTGAATTATCTAAAATTCCACTGGAAAACATAATGGAATTTCACAGCTGGAAAGGACCTTAGAAATAATTTAATCTAACTCTATTTTACAGATGAGGAAATTGAAGTCAGAGAGGTTAAAACCTAAGATTAACACCCAGCTTGGAACAGGTCTTCTGGTTTCTCATTGTGGTCTTTTTAATACGTTATCCTCAGAATAAGTTCCTAAACGTTGCCACATAGTATTTGGGGAACATTGGCATATATAATAGGTTTTGGAGTTGCAAATGGAATCTATGCCATTGTGAATCTAATACAATGAACTTAAAGTTTTAGCTTAGTTGCCTAGTGCCAAAGTGTAATAAGATGTCACTACAGCTTGAGAACACATGTGCCTCGCTCAGTGGGGCTTTCCTCATTTTTCTTCAGAAAATTCTCATTTTTCCTCAGTTTCATTCTTTTAAGTTTAGTTGGTGGTTTTTCTTTTGTTAATCTCAGACTTTGGGTGAGAGGAAAACCCTTTATTTTTTATTTTTATTATTTTTTATCAAAATATTAAGGGATACAAATCATTTTGGTTACATGAATTGCTTTTGTAATGTTGTAAGTGCATCCATCAAAATAGTGTTCATTGTACCCATTAGGTAGGTTTACACCCATTCCCTCTTCCTCCCTCCTCCGTGCTTGGCTTCCACTGAATTTTACTTTCCTCTATGCACACATGTGCTCACTGGTTAGTTGCAATTTAATAGTGAGTACATGTGGTGATTGTTTTCTTTATTCTTTAGATACTTCACTGAGGATAATGGTCTCTAATTCAATCCAAATTGTTGCAAAAGGCATTAATTCATCCTTTTTATGGCTGAGTAGTACTCCATGGTATACATATACCACATTTTGTTAATGAATTGATGGACACCATGGGTGGTTTCCATATCTTTGCAATTGTGAATCGTACTGTAATAAACATTTGAGTGCAGGTGTCTTTTTGATAAAATGACTTCTTTTCCTTTGCATAAATACCCAGTAGTGGGATTGCTTGATCATATGGTAGGTCTACTTTAATTCTCTGAGGAATCTCCATACTGTTTTCCATACAGATTGTACTAATTTGCAGTCCCATGAACAGTGTATGAGCATTCCTTTCTCTCTGCATCCAGGCCAGCGTCTATTGTTTGGGGACTTTTTAATAAAAGCCATTCTAACAGGGTAAGGTGATATCTCACTGTAGTTTTATAATAATTTGCATTTCCCTGATTATTAATAATGTTAAGCATTTTTCATATGTTTATTGGCCATTTGTCTATCTTCTTTTGGAAAGCTTCTGTTCATGTCTTTTGTCCAGTTTTTAATGGGGTTATTTTTTCTTGCTGATTTGCTTGAGTTTTTTGTAGATTCTGGTTATTAGACCTGTATTGGATATATAGCTTTCAAATATTTTCTCCCATTCCATATGTTGCCTATTTGCTTTGTTGATTATTTCCTTAGCTGTGCAGAAGCTTTTTAATTTGATCAGGTCCCATTTATTTACTTCTGTTGTTGCCCTAATTGCCATTAGGGTCTTAGTCATAAATTCTTTGATTAGGCTGATATCTAGAAGAGGTTTTCCTACATTTTCTTCTAGAATTCTTATGGTGTCATGCCTTACATTTAAGACTTTTTTGTCCATCTTCAGTTAACTTTTATGAGTGGTGAGAGATACGGATCTTGTTTAATTCTTCTGCATGTAGCTATCCAATTTTCCCAGCGGCATTTACTGAATAGGGCTTCTTTTCCCCAGCATATATTGTTATCTGCTTTGTCAAAGATCATTTGGCTGTATGTGGATGGTTTTATATCTGGATTCTGTGGTCTGTTCCATAGATCTATGTCTCTATTTTTGTGCCAATACTATGCTGGTTTGGTTACTATAGTCTTGTAGTATAGTTTGAAATCTGGTAGTGTGATGCTTCCAGATTTGTTCTTTTTGCTTAAGATTGCTTTTGCTATTCAGGCTCTTTTCTGGTGCCAAAGGAAGCATACATTTATTTTTTTCTAAATCTGTGAAATATGATGTTGGTGTTTAGATGAGGATTATGTTCAATCTGTAAATCACTTTGGATAGTATGGACATTTTAACAATGTTGATTCTATTGATCCATGAGCAAGATATGTTTTTCCATTTGTTTGTATCATCTGTGATTTATTTCCTTAGTGTTTCATACAAATCTTTCACCTCCTTGGTTAAGTATATTCCTAGTTATTTTATTTTCTTTGTAGCTGTTATGAGTGGCATTGAGTCTTTGATTGGACTCTCAGCTTGATTGTTATTGATATATAGAAATGCTACTGATTTGTGTACATTGATTTTGTAACCTGAGACTTTGCTGAATTTATTTATCAATTCCAGGAGTCTCTGGGTGGAATCTTTGGGGTTTTCTAGATAAAAGATCAAATTATCAGTGAAAAGTGATAGTTTGACCTCCTATTTCCTAATTTGGATACCCTTTATATCTTTCTCTTGCCTGATTGCTTTGGTTAGGACTTCCAGCACTATGTTGAATACAAGTGATAACAGTAGGCACCCTTGTCTTATTCCAGTTCTTAGGGTGAATGCTTTCAACTTTTCTCCATTCAGTATGATGTTGGGTATGGTTTTGTCATATATGGCTTTTATAATTCTGAGATATGTTTCCTTCTATGCCTAGATTGTTGAGGGTTTTTAACATAAAAGGGTGCTATATTTTGTCAAATGCTTTTTCTGCATCTATTGACATCATCATACAGTCTGTGTGTTTGTTTCTGTTTATGTAGTGAATCACATTTGATTTATTTATATTGAACCATCCTTGCATCCCTGGGATGAAATCTGCTTGCTCATGGTGGATTGGTCATTTTTTGAAGTGCTGTTGAATTTGGTTTGCTAGTATTAATATTTTATTGAGGATTTTTGCATCTATATTCATAAGGGATGAAACTTTTTTTCTGTAGTTTTCTTTTTTTAGTTGTGTCCTTTCCTGGCTTTGGTATCAAGGTATTACTGGCTTCTTAGAATGAGTTGGGGAGGATTCCCTTCTTCTCAAGGTTATGGAATAATTTCTGCAGTATGGGTACCAGCTTTTCTTTGAAGGTCTGGTAAAATTCAGCTGTGAATCCATCTGGTCCAGGGCTTATTTTGTTGGAAGATTTTTTTTTTATTAATGCTTTGATCTCACTGCTCATTATTGGTCTGATCAGTTCTATTTCTTCCTGATTGAGTCTTGGGAGGTTGTTTCCAGGAATTTGTCCATTTCCTCTACTTGTTCAAGTTTATGTGCATAGAGATTTTCATAGTATTTAAAGATGATATTTTATATTTCTGTGGTATGAGTTGTAATACCTACTTTTTCATTTCTGATTGAGCTTATTTGATCCTTTCTCTTCTTTTCCTGGTTAATCTAGCAAGAGGTCTATCAGTTTTGTTTATCTTTTCAAAGAACCAACTTTTTGTTTAATTGATCCTTTGTATTGTTTTTTTGTTTTCCATTTCATTTAGTTCTGTTCTGACTTTAGTTATTTCTTTTCATCTGCTGGGTTTGGGTTTGGTTTGCTCCTTTTCTAGTTTCTTGAGATGTGTCATTATATTATTGATTTGTGATCTATCTTTTTGATGTAGGCATTTAAGGCTATGGCCTTTTCCCTTAGGATTGCTTTTGCTGAACCTCATAGATTTTGATAGTTTGTGTTCCCTTTGTCATTCAGTTCAAGGAATCTTTTGATTTTCATCTTAATTTCATTATTGACTCAGTAATAGTCCAGCAGCAGGTTGTTTAATTTCCATGATTTTGTGTAATTGAGTGTTTCTCTTCAAATTGATTTCTAGTTTTATACCACTGTGGTCTGAGAAGATACATGGTATGATTTTTATCTTTTGTGAATTTGTTGAGACATGTTTTGTGGCCTAAGATAGAATCAGTATTGGAGAATGTTCCATGTGCTGATAAGAAGAATGTATATTCAGTAGTTTTTGTGTAGAATGTTCTGTAGATATCTATTAGGCTCATTTGTTCTAGAGTCTTGTTTAAGTCCAGTGTTTATTTATTTTCTGTTTGGATGATCTGTCCAGCTATGTCTGGGGGATATTGAAGTCCTTGGCAATTATGATGCTGTTGTTTATCTCTGCTTAAGTCTAGTGGAATTTGCTTGTGAATCGGGGCCCTTCTGTGTTAGGTGCATAAATATTTAGGATTGTTATGTCTTTTTGTTGAATTGCTCCCTTTACCATTATATAATGACCATCTTTGCCATAATTGATTTAAAGTCAATTTTATCTGATATGAGCATGGCTGTACCTGCTTTCTTTGATTTCCATATATATGGAATATTTTTTCTATCCCTTCACCTTGAGTCTGTATGTGTTTTTGTTGATAGTTGTGTTTCCTGGAGACAGCAGGTACATGGAATGTATTTTTTCATCTATTCAGCCAGCCTGTGTCTCTTGAGTGGGGCTTTCAAACCATTCACATTGATTGATAGGATTGATGTGTGGGATGCTGTTCTGTTCATCATGTTGGATAGTACCTTATTGTTTCATTTACCTTCTTGTGCTGTTGTTTCATATGAGCTCTGAGCTTTAGTTTTTGTGTGGTTTTACATTGGTGGGTGTCTCTGGTGCTGATCCATGTATAATGCAGTTCTGAGTATTTCCTGCAGGGCAAGTCCGGTCCTGAAAAAATTCCCTCAGTGTTTGCTTGTCTGGAAAAGTCTTTATTTCTCCTTCATATGTGAAACTTAGTTTTGCAGAAAACCCTTTTTTTTTTTATCAGTATTATTTTTATTAAAATTGACTGTTAGAGTTTTGCTTTGACCTTCATGTATTCAAGCTTTTGACAATTATTTGAGTTATAAAAATTTAATTTTTAAGTTAAAGGATAAAAATGAGAAAGTTTAGATAAGGAAGAAAAAATTAATTTAACTATATATTATTATCCTTAAGAGCATAACTAAAGAATTTCTGTAGAAGTTTTGATGGAATAGTTTCTACTCCTGGCCTATAAAATGAAGATATCAGAACAGCTGCAAGGTATTTGTTATACTGTTGGAATTTATTTTGATATGGTAGATTTTTATTATTTTTTACTGTGTCCCCAAAAAGTTTCTTTTGATAGTATATGTGACTTTTAATCTTCAACTTCGTGTAATACTGAGTAATTTTGTAGGAATAAAATAATAAAAAAATATGTGGGAAATGAATTTAAGAAAGATGAATAAGTTTCTTATAATTTTGACCTCAAATAATAGTTCTTACATTGAACAAAATGTAGACCAAAAATTGAAAATAAGTAAATGTTGGAGGATAATTGGCAAATTTATGAATTATGATTGTGTTTATGCTTTGATCTTTGGTCTAATTGATGAAGGCCTTGTCCTGTTGATAAATGAGTAAATTTGAGATTAGGTCTTAGATTTAAAATACATAATTTGTACTTACTTTCAGAAATACAAATACATCTTCACGGAGGTTATAATTAGCACACAAATTCTTATTTATGTAATTTGTATAGTTTGTAGTGAAAATGCAAAAAGGTTTTAGGTTTTTCTGAATAAAATCCATAAAATTTTGAAAGTGAGAAATGTTATGTATCTTTCTTAATGAAAGTAATCAAATACATTTGTTGAATTAGGCTTAAAGTAAGCCCTCAGAATGTACTTATAAAACCAGGCCCTCAACCTGCAGGCTAATCTTTTGGACAGCCCCTTTGTTTTATAATCCAAATTATCACTAACTTCACTTCAGTAGTCACAGTTACTGTTTTTATTGCATTATATAAAGCCTAGATATGTTAAACATAGTTTTAGGCATTTCTAATTATACTTAAAATATATCATTATATATACAATATTAAACAACACTAAATATAGAAATATATTATAACATGCATAGGAGATATAAACCTTTATTTATCCAAAATGTCACCAGAATGTTTTTTCTTATAATATCACATATATTTATGACAATAGATGCTTGTGATTTTGATTCACATATTTATAAGATTTGTAGGCTTTCTGAATCATTAAAGGAAGTTTAAAATGTTTTTCATTTATTTTCCTCATCATTTTATACCTAGGTCACTGCTGTAGCTCGCAGCCTGCCCTGTCTTTAGCTTTTTCCCCTTTCTGGTTCATCCTGCACATTCCCACCAGACCAGTCCTACTGATTAGCGTGTTCATCATGTCTGTTCTTGCTTCAGAACTGACAGCAGCTTCCTATTTCTTTTAGCCACTTCGGTCTTTTGCTTCGCCCAAAACAGCCCCTAATCCAATAAGCTTCCCCCTCGCCATTCCCTCATAAGTCCTCATTGACTTTGCTCATGCTGCTGTGTGAAGGTGTCTAGCATAGGTGTTGGCACAGCTTTGTTTTCTTTCTCTCTCTTTCTTGTTTACCTGTCTGGAACCTACCTTCCTTCAAGACCTAGCCCAAATTCTACTTCTTATCTCAAGTTTCAGGGACTATTTTTTAGACTACTTTGTCCAATATTATCTCCCTATTTCATTCACTTAAAGTTTGTACTATACCTTTAAGTTCTAATTACATTCTTAACATTATTCTCTAATTGTTTCTTGCTTGGCAATCACATTTTCCTGACAAATTGTCCAAGACAGTGGTTCAGGCTCTGACTGTGTAGGCTCTATTCTAAGATGTACTAAGCCAGATTCTTGTGGAGGGGACTAGAAATCTCTATGTTTAATAAGCTACCTCTGATCAGTTTAGTTGGTGTCACTTAAACTGTGCAACAAATATTTAAATTAAACACGATTAAGTATAGATTTTATATTAAATATATTTCATTTTAAGTTCTTTGGAAATTTATGATCTTTGTATAATGGTACTCCTTTTCATCTAGATTACGGTTATCCAGGGTGTCCTGTTCTCCCCAAATTCTGTATCAGTGAGAGAAATTTTCAAATAAAATATTTCAGTCACATATACATAGAGGAATACATATACAATTGCCCTTTTAAAAATTCCTTTCACCTTTTAGTTACACAACTAATTTATGAACATATTCTCATGAAGAATTCAAAAATACTAAGTAAAACTCACTCTTGATTTTTTCCCCAATCCTTTTCTTTCCCCTGTGGTGAACAGGTCTGTTGATTTGCCACATTCCATTCCTTTCTGATTTTTTAATATATATTTATGTATTTAGTTTCCTTTTTCACATAAATACTTTTTACTTTGTCTTAGAATTCTTTCTGAATCCATACGTATGTCTGTGTGTATGTGTATTCATTCCGCACAGTGTCCCGGAGTATAGATGCGCCACCATTTACTTAAGCATCCTCCTACTGATAGATGGACATTTAGGTTGCTCTCACTTTTTTTTTTTTATCATAAACACCTCAGTGAACATCTTTTTTTTTTTTTTTTTGAGACAGTCTCACTTAGTTGCCTTGGTAGAGTGCCGTGGCGTCAGCCTAGCTCACAGCAACCTCAAACTCCTGGGCTCAAGCAATCCTCCAGCCTCAGCCTCCCAAGTAGCTGGGACTACAGACATGCGACACTATGCCCGGCTAATTTTTTCACTATATTTTTAGCTGTTCGAGTAATTTCTTTCTATTTTTAGTAGAGACGGGGTTTCGCTCTTGCTCAGGCTGGTATTGAACTCCTGAGCTCAAACGATCCACCCTCCTCGGCCTCCCAGAGTGCTAGGATTACAGGCGTGAGCCACCACATCCAGCCCTCAGTGAACATCTTTGCATATATGCCCTCTTGTACACTTGTACCATTTGCTCTTAAGTACGATTTTCCCACTGTGCCTTCCTTTCTGTTTTTAGTCCCCAGGCAACATCTCACAGCCTGCATCAGTGTTAACTGCTCTTTTTCAGGGTGTGGCCGATAGAGCACAGGATCCAGTAAAGAAATTTGGACTTCAGACTAAATTTGTCTCTGCTGTTGACTTGCTTTGTGATCTTGGACCTTTTTCTCCTGTGTTTCATGAGTATGTTAAATGGGATGACTTTTAGGATTTTTCACAGTTCTAACAATATCTTATTTGAATTAAGCTTGTGGGTATGTGATGCCATCAACTTTTATATTCAGCTGGTAGCAAGTATCATTTGAATCTTGTAAAGCAGATCATACAGGTACACAGTAAAGGGAAACGATGCTTTACTCTGCATGAGTCTTCTGCATCACTTCTTAACAGATGCCCAAATGCCATTTCCACACGAAAAAGTAGTAGTAGTAGTACCTATTCTCTTTTGGGTAATGCTCGGGAGTTTATAGAAAACTATTACCCATACCAGCTTTCTATATTGTAAAGTATTATCCCTTTCTCACAAATTCTGAGTAATTAAAAGGACTTGCTCAGAATCATTATCTAATGAGTTTCAGGGCCTGGAGTTTAACCTCACATGTTTTGATTTCTAAGTTCTCTATTCTCTTAAAGAGAAAAAAATATTTTCCTCATACTCAAAATATTTACTCAGTATATGCTAAATTTCTTTTTTAACATTTTAAAGTGCTCTTTAAATGTTAGTCTCCCACTCCCTACCTTTTCCTCCTGCCTCCCAGTTTATGTTGTATAGTAGTTGGCACTTGATTCAGTTATAACAGTTCTGGATATCAAGATGACCAACACTTTTGAGTCGACATCTCTTAAACATTCAGGAAATGCATTACACAAGTAGTTGTGGTTATTGTTATCCTTCAAATCACTTGACACAGACCATAAACATTTAGCTCTGGTGCATGAAAAATGGGTTAGAGGCCAAGCTTAGCTTGTCTATAGGGTATCTGTTTCATCTTCATGATAGAACCCAAATGTGCCAGTGATGATTCATGGAAATACTTAATGATGAAGAATGGCTTTGTTTTTGTTGGAATTTTTTAAAGAATGCTCATCAAAGTGTGGATTCTTTATTTTCAGATACTTTCTTCCTAATATACCAACACTGAACTGAAGTTATTACTTGCAGAATATCCTCTTACAAAAAGACAGTATGATACAATCCAACGTAATAGTTGAGGTTAAAATGTGCTACTTTAAGCACTTTCTTGCTTAAATTTCATTACTATCACAAAGCTGAAAGTATATTTCCTTCATAGCATGTTAATTCAGGAATATACAAAACTATTTTTTTCATATTTTCAAACTATGATTTTCTTGAGTGCTAGGAAGGGCTAGTTGGAATTTATGAAGCTGATACCGTCCCATTTTAAGTTGTGATATTAATTCTGTAGCTATGTCCAGAATAGAATTCTATAGACTGATAGGAAATTCTCATGTTTTAGTATTCTCATTTCCTTCACTCTACAATCTCCCTTTCTCTTCCCAAAAATCATTAAAAGAGAGAGAAAAGGTGAAGGAAACAGGAAACACAGACCATTTATAGTTTGTTCACATTTTTTTCTGCTTTTTGATAACTTTTCCCCTCCTATACTTTTTCTATTACCTTTTTTAAAAATTTCCCTTGCCTCTGTATCTACCCCAACTCCCATAATCCTGATTACTCCCGTCTGTACCTTCCACCCTCCCTACTCCTGAGAACTTTACAGCATCATTAATTGTCCTCTTGATCGGTGTATGTGCACATGCCACAGTTCACTGGTCATCAGAGCACTGGGCCAAGGTCCTCAAATGCTATTACAGTTTTCAAGTGTGAAGTGCTGGGGCAATTTATTACTAATTATGAGTAGCTGATTTGAACTTAGCCCTACAGTAATGTCACTGTCACCCACTTGCATACAGAAATGCTTTCTTGAGTGGGAGAGAGTGACTGGAGTTGGCTGACTGGGAATTGTACACAACCCAAATTCATCTGTTCTACAGCCTGTGGGAGTGTGTTGTGGGACATGAAAATGTCATCTTTCCTTGGGCTTTTTCTCAGCAAAAAAAAAAAAGGCTAAAAACCCATTCAAAGAACAGGCAAATGTTCCCACTTAAGATTATTATTGCTTGTTTGAGTTTGTTTGGCTGGCATGTGTTTTGGCCATATGGTGTTAAAAGGTGCATGAATTCTGACAAAAGACAGTTTCTCTCTCTAGAGGTTAGGTTTGTTTGTTTTTACTAGTTTATCAGCATGAGACTCTGAAGCTAGGTTGAAAAATCATCCTTCAGGTTTTATTAGGTAGATAAAAGTAGCAAATCTGAAAGATTTTACAAATGGAGGAAAATTACTTTTGATGTATGAATGTATGTGGTAGATTCCCTTACTTTTCTCTTTCCACAGATGTTTTCTGGTAAGAGTTTGCAAAAGCAGAATTAAAGAAGGCAATTAAAGAAGGCAGTGTCAATCAAACAGGTTTCATGTTTGCCTGTAGTGTGGGTTGGGTGTTTCCAACATGTGTTTGTCATGTCCATTAGTATAGAAACTTCAGAGGTTTTCCTAGAGATTTCTTTGTGGTAATCTCAATTTTTCTTTTTCAACATATGTTGACTCTACTTATTGTCTCAAATTTAACATAAAATGAAATCTTTACTCAAGCAGAAAGACTATGTTGAATCTGTAGTTGTTTCTGTCTCTAGGGAGTAAACCAGTCATAGATCCATGAATTCCTCAGTTAAAATAAAAAGTTAGTATGGATGAGTAGGAAGAAAGAGAATGTTTACATTTGTTAAACCCAAAATGTACATAAAAAGATACTGTTTCTTTGCAAATACTTAGTATACTATATTCCAGAATTATAGCTATGGGGGTCATTTTACATCTAAAGATAGCAAAATCTCTTAACTCCTTATGCAAATTCAAGATGTGCTTTTAAAGATGTGTAACTAGAAAACTGAGAGTGAAAATTAAGGTTTTGTGTACAAATGATTTGCTTCCTTGTTCAGTGCTTTATTCTCCCTCTCTGGAAAATTAAGTTTTCTTTCATAGCTCATTAATAACTTATCAGTGGTGTTCAGACAGCATATTCTTTTAAAATCAGTGTATGGTTGTAGTAATGGTTGCACAGCTTGTGAAAGTATTAAATATTATTGAATTGCATAGTATATTTACACTGATGAATTGTATGGTATGTGAACTACATCTTAATAAAACTATTACATGAAAAATCAATATGTAATTATATTGGAAAATATAGGGTTTTTTTGTAGATTTTACCCAAAAAACTAAATGTGTTTTATGGCTTCTTCAGGAGTGAACATTTTGATCAGAAGCCCTCTTGGTTCATCTGTCAACTTGATTATGAGAAAAAAATAAATATTTTAAAAATAAAGATATAATATAATTATATTAAAATAAAGATTAAATATAAAATATATATTTTTTAAATTATATATAAAAAAAAGAAGCCCTCTTGGTGTAACGCTTGCTGCTAGGTCCTTCACCAGCTGGAGTTGCCAGTGTGCTCCACTCCTCTGTGCATACTGGGATGGTGCTGATGCCCCCGGTTAGCAGGCTGCTGTCACTTACGTCCATGCACTTCTGCTTCCAGCATTGGACAAGTGTGCTTACAAAACCTATGTGTGCCTGTGCAACTTGTTTTGTCATTATCTGATTAAATTTTAATAATCCATTTATATTGATATATAGGTGCTAAAAGAAAAGAAAATTGTAGCCTTTAACTAGATAAAGGTTAATTGCTATAAAAATTACTATTTTGAATTAGGCATGGAAGAAACAATTATATAAGATTTGGGGAAAATCATCAAAATTTAGATATATATTATAGTCAGTATACCCAGAATACTCACAAGTGTCCTAAGTCCTCAAAAACTGGAAATCATAGGTAATGCAGCATGGGTATAGTTTATATAAGAAAAGATTGGCATTTGTGTTTAAGTTACTATTAGATATTTAAGAAATGTATATGGCACTTTAAAATTTTTTTCACTTTAATTAACCTTTCTGACTAGCCATCAAACTAATGGTTCCTGCAGCATTTAATCAGAGGGTCTCTGCTGTAGGATTCAAAGCACGAAGAAAAACTTAAAGTTTAGTAAAATGGTAAAGGAGTTTAGGATTTACAGATAGGAATGAGCTAAAGTAACAACATGTGTGTGTGTATGTGTGTTTGAGAGAGAGAGTGAAACTGAAAATAAAACTAGATTTACCTATGTTAATATTTATGTCCCTACCATCTTGCTTTTTTAATCATTGTATGCTGATTTCAAAGCTGTGGAGCATAAGAAAAGTAATGAGAGATGCCCATTCATTAATACAGGCACTAATCTGACATCCACAAAGACCATACATTACACTAGTTTATGGAGATATGATCACAAATAAGACATGGTTCCTCCAAAGACATGGAACCGCCAAAGAACTTTTGTTTATGTGCGTTTTAGCTGAAATATACCATACTGGACTTGAAACCAAGGAATTTTAAATTATTTAACTCATTAAAAAACAGTAAGCCCACTACATGTTAACATAAATAACATTTTTTGTGAAAAATAATTATATCTTCCCAAACAAAAAGTTTAGTTTCACATTTTTTGCACATCTCTTCAATATGTGACTTACTTGCAAATAGTAGGGTTCTCACATTTGTTTCTGCACTCTATTGCAATATGCTGTCTGGTTGAAATATATAAAGTATATGAAGAAAATCTGGTCTTATACAGATACATAGTTGGAACAGGGAGACTCTCACAGAACCCCCAGGGATCTTCAGACCACACTATGGTAACCACTATACTTGGGAATTGTGAAACGTGAGTACTGTTTTTTATTTGTTCACTAAATATTTACTAAGTGCTCACCATGTGCCAGTAAATAGGAAAAAAATAAGCTGTCAGGAATAGAGTTTGGAGGTTGAGGCTGCCTTTGGAGTCTAAGCAAGCTTATCCTGTATCGGAGGTCAGGGTACGAAGGACAAGAGGGAACAATAACAGAGTATGGGGAATAGCCGATTGGAAATATAAGCTTATACTTGTTAAGATAGATTGCAAAGTTAGATTTAAGAAAATGAAAAATGGAGAAGCAGCTGGTATCTTGAAGAGGGAGTAAAATATTTCTAGTACAAGAAGGTATTGATGTCCTATTTTTTAAAAAAAAGTGTAGGGGGATCCTTGTGAAGTAAGGAAGGAGCTTAGATTGAAGACTTAGGAATGTGGATTCCTGTTGTGAGAGAGATGAGTGAGTCTGGTAGCTGTAAGTCTCAGAGGAGAACATTGTACAGTATGACTGTAATTCCATCAGGAGAGGGTGATATGAAGTCTGGGAAGGTTCTACCTCCAGATAGCCACTTGAGCTTTCTCTGCTAGTGGCCAACATTCATGTTAAATCCATGTGTTTAAAATCTCTCAAATAGATTGTCTTTTTTTTAACCCTTCCAGGATTCTTCATAAGAGAGGTAATGAGTAAAATGTTCAATACATATGTAAAGCCTTTGTTTATGTTGTGATGCTGGTTTTGATCATTTTCCCTTTTCTTTTTTATCCCAGACCATCCAGACCTTTCAAGTTGCCAAAAAGGTAAAGTAGTCATCTTATTAAATAATAAATTTACCTGCATGGTTCCTCCTTCTAGTATTTTCTCCACATTTTGCTGATCTTTCCACTTTCCTCATTCATATTTTTATGAAGGAAAAAAAGTAATTTCCAAGCATTTGACTGCTTGAGGAATCCACATCTCCAAAAGTGATTTTAATCCCAAGATAGAGTTTTAGCCCTTAAATTCTATTTGTGTCTAATCATTTATATTTGTCTAATTATTTTGTATTCCTTCCTGTTCTGCCAACTACCATGACTTGAATTCATGGCAGTTTATTTTAGATGGGTTATCTGTTTTTCTTTCTAAAAATGTTACCAGTGGAGGTATTCTTTTATGTGGAAATTTTTAAGACTTATCTTTTCAGTAGAGAAAATTTCAAATGGATAAGAGTCTTGAAAAAAAGCATTGTGTCATCAGTTGTCCTTATACATTATAGTTTCAGATATAGTGTCATTACACTCAAGAAATTCCAGGTGGTCTTTGAAATTCAGTTGCCAAAGAAGCTAAGATGCTGATAACTCTAAAGCCTGCCTCAAGAGAGTTATCATCTCTTTGGAGTAAAATTACTGCATAAATTTTAATTAATAAACTCTTTTTCCATTTAAAAATTATTTATTTTTTAAATTGTGATCAAATATACATAATATAAAAGTTGCCATTTTAACCATTTTTAAGAGCCCAGTCCTGTGGCATTCACATGGTGATCACTACCATCCTTTTCAGAACTTTTTTCATCTTGTAAAACTGAAACTCTATACCCATTAAACAATAACTCTCCAATTCCCCCCTGCCACAGGCCCTGGCAACCACCATTCTACTTTCTCTATGAAGTTTCCCACTCTAAATTCCCTCATATTAGTATAATAGAATCATATAGTATTCGCCCTTTTGTGACTGGCTTATTTCATGTAGCTTCATGTCTTCAAAGTTCTGTGTTATACCATGTATGGGAATTTTCTTCCTCTATGAGGCTGAATAATGTTCCATTGAATGTATATATCACATTTTGTTTAACACAGTTTCCCTGCTTCCATTTTTGCAAAAAAAAAAAAAAAAAAATTAAATGGAAAACGATAAAGGGAAGAGGTATGCAAGTAAATATGACATATTAAGAAAATGAATTTCTACTTTTCTAGAAATAATATAGCTTTCTCAAATGACAAAAAAATTTATATTTTAAAAAGATTCATATATATATTTCTATGTTATTAGATTAGTATTATAAAAAAGTTCAAATTTTTTTCAGTATATATATATATATAACTTATTCCAAAAAGTCTTTTCTGTTTCCCTTTTCCCACTATGGCTGGAAATAATCTCCTCCTTCATTAAAGTCACAAAACATTTCATCTATACTCCTCTAAAAAATATAGATTTCTTTTTACATAGTTTTGTAGATATTTGTATACCTGTCTGATTTTCTATATTCGAGTGAAAATTCCTTGAAGGCAAGATCCATGTCTGCCATTTTTGTATTCTGAGAATACCGTACATCCTTACTATTTCATGCTTATTGCTGAGTGAATTTATTATTTCACAAGACATAAAAGGTTCTATATCCTTTTTTTTTAGTGGTGAAAATTTTCAGACTTCATTCTTCCCCCTAAGTTGGTAGTTGATGCCACTGGAAAAGTTGTTATTAATTACATTTTGGAATGTCTGCCTTTAAGGGACAAGAGAAATAAGGCAGAATTATCAAGGGAAATAATATGGGAATAAACCAAGAGAGAAAGAATTTTTAGGAAGAAAGGGATAGCTAACTGTTCATTATTGTTCAGCTCAAGGAAGGTGAAAACCAAGAATAATTAGTTGATTTGGCAGTTCAGAAGAGAACAAAAGCCAGAAGCCAGGCTGTAGGGGCTTATGGATTAGGTTGTTGGTCAGGAAAAGGAAGCCTCTGTCTGGGACTGCCTTATACTTTCTGAAGCATGGCTTTCTATTTAGAGAGAATGGAAAAAAGAAGAGAATGTTTTGAGAATGGCAGCAAAAAACAAGAGAAAAAAAATCTTTAGAAGCTAAGAGAGTAAAATTTACTGTGGTGGGAGTGTTATTGTAATATAAATGACACATTTAAAACAAGCCCCTATTTAATGACACTTGAGAAGAAGTTGGCCCTATGTGACACTTTGCTTGTTTGTTTTGACAGTACTTCTGATTTGTTTCTAGGATAAACTCAATAATAAGGTGGCTGAGAATCTATGAGTATATTTGAGGGACTTCTCACTGGATACCAATGAAAACCACAGCATGGCAGTAACAACCTGGACCAGGTGCCAGGCAGCATGCCCACTAACTCAAACCCACAGTTCACCCAGAGCACATCTCATTCACCCTGCTGCATCTGTTTTCCTCATCCTGTGAAAGGAAGACAAGTCCTTCAGATCTATGTACTGTTTGAGACTTAACCTATTAAGAAGATGAGGTGAGGCCGGGCGCGGTGGCTCACGCCTGTAATCCTAGCACTGTGGGAGGCCGAGGCAGGCGGATTGCTCAAGGTCAGGAGTTCGAAACCAACCTGAGCAAGAGCGAGACCCTGTCTCTACTATAAATAGAAAGAAATTAATTGGCCAACTAAATATATAGAAAAAATTAGCCGGGCATGGTGGCGCATGCCTGTAGTCCCAGCTACTCGGGAGGCTGAGACAGCAGGATCGCTTGAGCCCAGGAGTTTGAGGTTGCTGTGAGCTAGGCTGACGCCACAGCACTCACTCTAGCCTGGGCAACAAAGTGAAACTCTGTCTCAAAAAAAAAAAAGAAGAAGAAGATGAGGTGAACTTCTATGCAGCAGTGCCCCAGATAGAACTGTGGGCCCTAACCTCAGCTTCTGGTATAGCAGTAGGGCCTCAGGGAAAACTGTCATCTGGTCATTGATTGGAAAATGACTGCCTGCTGTACATAACCCAGGTGTTCAGAGGCAGACTGCATTTACAATTATATTGTCTGAAAATTTTCAAAATTAGAGCAGGTGCATGAAAGACAAGTATTATTTGATATGCAGAAGAATATATTATAGTAAAAGGAATGGTCCTTTTGAACATTCTTCTAATACACATGGTTTATTTTTCAAAGAAAATAATGTACAAGTACTTTATTCTTTAAACTTAGAGTATATATACCTTGAACCTAGACTCACCAGGAGTGAAATTAACTGAAAAAATATAGTGGGGAGATTTATAGGCTGTTTTTAATTTCCTTCTCCAATTTTCCTACTTTATTAGATTTTTATCTTGATATTACAACCATTATCTGGATTCCATATTGTCAATGAAACTTTGTTTTCCATGTGGTGCCCATAGCTATATGACATCCTAGCATAGATAGCAGGAGGAGCAGAGACAGCCTCAGCGATTTCGTGGTGGTTGGGAGAAACACTTGTCTGAGTAAAATTTACTCAGAATAGTTGGGCTTTCCCCCATGGTGCTTTATATGCTCAGGACGGTGATTCCATTTCTTAAATGTGAACAGTTGTCTCTAGGAAAGGTTAGCATGTAGAACATCTGCTGTGTGAGGAAGTGGAATTGTAATATAGTAAGGTTAAACATGTTTGGAAGAAATGTGCTGCAATCACTAATGGCATAAAGTTTCCATATGTAGTCAGTGCACATATATGGTATATAGCAGTGCTGTAAAATCAAAACCAAATGTTTTCAAAGGGAAGAAAAACAATTATTGAATGAGGTTTTTAAGGTTGCTATACACGTGTGTGCAGATTTTTCAAGACACAAAACAAAAAGTCATTATATGGGTAAATTAAACTACAGAATGAAAACTAAGCAATTTGGGGCCTACTGCCCTCTATTAATAACATGTTTGTAGGTAAAAATACATAATTTCTGATTCATGTGAAATAAAATGGATCCATTTAAAATAACGTGTAATGAATAATTGTATAAGCCTAGGGCTATTTTCATTTCATGGGGCTGATATTTTAAAGGTCTGAAATGTAAAGGATTCTTTTTAAGTATAAAGCAATGAATTCAATCATGCTATTGAGACAAAGGACTTTATTGCTTCAAAACCAGTTACTTTCATCTTAGTTTGCATTTGGTGGAGGAGGAAATAAAGTAAGGAGAATATTTTTTTGCACTGGATGTGTTCTAGAAGTGTAAAAGCTTCTGGCCACTTGATGTTTATGTTTCAACAACCACAGCCAGCATATTGTCATTTATATATTTTTATTACATTCAGAATTATTCTGAAAGGTTAATCTGTTTTATGTAGCATAATTTTGCCTTAATGAGTTTTTAAATCCAGAATTGCAGTCTAGTAGATAATGTTCAAACTGGGAATCCTATGGATCTATGTGATTTTGCATAGAGAAGTTAACTATTAGTGAGGCTATGAATTTTTAATTATGAATTTGGGAAAGCAAACATTTGTGGCAAGTTTACTTGTTCCTAATGCCTTTTGTGCTTGAAGAGAGAGATGATAGCATAGAGGTTAAGAGGCCAGACTACTCAGGTTCCTAGTTTTATTACTTTGAATGAGTTCCTTAACCTGTCTGTGCCTCAGTTTCACCTCATAAGGTGATTATGAGAGTTAAATGAAATGATAGTCTATGTACACAAGACCAGCTGGTACTCTGAATAAGTGCAAGCTTTTAGTTATTTATTTGAGTAAGATTACTCTAAAAGAACAGTAGTGAAAAATACCTGTGCAAATGCTCACTTAAAGCATAATTTTGTTATATTTTAATTACCTTATTAAAATTGTAATTTGAAGTAAATATTTCCATAAAACCAGATCTAAAAATTAAGAGATGAGAATATAAAAATTAGCAATCTATTCTTAAAGACATATAGTAGCTTTTTTCAGAATGACACTTAGAGCCACCAGTTTTATTTGTAACTGTTAGCATAATTTTGAAGAAATAACTCACAAATATATGAGTAAGAAGCCTATTTCAGATGATCCAGAAATAGCCACTGCCCGAAGTCAAATGTACTAGCATTGTTGAGGATTACAGTTACTACAAGTTAAATGTTTTGTTTTGTTTTTCTTCTTCTTCTGATAAAGATTCAAGAAACTGGAAGTTTGCATGATGCATTTTGAATTTTAGAAAAAATTCAGTTTAGTCAACTTCTGTTGGGCCCTTAGTTCACATAAAGATCTGGATGTGTCAAGATAATATCATGGTCCAGCACCTTGTGGAAGGGATACAGAAACAGATCTTTCAATCAAAGGTAGTGAATGAGGGTGTGGGAAGGGCATCTGGAAGAAAGGGCCTGATGGTAGGATTTGGTAACAGAGAGGAGTTTCCCAGGTATAGGAAGAGACTAAAGCCAAGCTATAGTGGCTGGGGAGTATGAGCACCTGGGTGTTTGTTCGTTTAATCCAGGTGTCCTCAAACTACGGCCTGTGGGCCACATGCGGGTGTTTTTGCCCGTTTATATTTTTACTTCAAAATAAGATATACATGTGCAGTGTACATAGGAATTTGTTCATAGTTTTTTTTAAAACTATAGTCCAGCCCTCCAGCGATCTGAAGGACAGTGAACTGGCCCCCTGTTTAAAAAGTTTGAGGACCCCTGGGTCAGTAGGTACTGTTCTAGTCACTGGTGCTGCACTAAATAAAGCAGACAAAATCTCTGCCCTCGTAGAACTCACAGTCTAGTGGATATGTTCATTATAGTTTTAACTAGAAGGAAACTTACAGGTTTATGGCAAGTGTATGGTTTAGTTGCTTTTAAGATTTGTACCACATGAACCTTTTATGGACTGAGTTCTTTTTTAAGAACTGTTAGAATAATGGTATGAAGAAAGGGAATAACTAAAGAAACAAATTCTGGAAGAGACTGCTAGGAAGATGAGTCCTCTGTTAAAATTTATTTTTTTTCACTAATGAAGTGTGGATGTCTGGGAAAGAACTCCTCTTCCCCAAGCATAGATGTAGATATAAAATGTTATTTGTCATAGATGGGTATTATTCTGACTCTCAATAGATTGTAGCATATGACCACTGCTACTTTATCACAAAAATGAGAGGACCATAGTCTTGTAATTTTGTATAATTACATGCAAATACTTTAATCCCATTACATCTTTTACTGAAAATACCTGTACTTGGTCAAAAATATGAAAATTTAAAAAATTTCTCTCTTAAGTACTAAAAACGTTGCTTCTGGGGGCCTTGTTTGTGACTTCTTTGTGCTTTTGTAGTTATGCAGCCCTGATAGCTGACTGGCCAGTGGTGGTCTTGGGCATGTGCACTGTGTTTATCGTGGTCTGTGCCTTGGTTGGAGTGTTAGTGCCAGAGCTTCCTGACTTCTCTGATCCATTGCTGGTAAGGAGAATTGAGCCAGTAGAATTTGTTTTCTTTGGCCTAAAATCATCTCTAAAAATTAAGTATTTTAATACATGTTACATTGTTATTTAGCATCTCATTCCTTTTAAATCGTTCTCAGCCATCACTAAGAATGCAAGAACTCCCTTTCTAAAAAGTGGAAATATGTTTTATCTGTATTTTCAGGTTCTTAAAAGGTCAAAGAACTTGTTCACCCTCAAAAATCTGGAAATTTTGCTTATTGGTCCCCATGTTTAAGCTGAAAAGCAATAAGAGAATCTGCCTTCTATAAAAATATTTTCATAAAGTTTTTAAGACTGAGTTTCCTTTCTCTCTTGCAAAGAAGTTAAATGAATTTCAGTATTATTAACAGAAAGTGGGTCTGTTTTTAAGTTAAACATTCCTCTGGAGTAGAATAATGAGAAAAATATTTAATATGATCAAGGATAATGATATACTCTTTATAAAACACTAACAATGCATAACATAATTTGATCATAATTTTTAATAAGATAAAAATAAGTATTCACTAAATGCTTAGGTATGAATTAGAAAGATAAGCTTCTGATAAGCTGTTTTTTCTCTTTTCTGAGACATGTAACATACCAAAGAATCAAACTGTTTTGTCACAGTAAATAGGTGATCATTATCATGTCAAGCCATCTTATTTTAATGCAGTTCACCTCTGGAGTCGCTGTGAGGAACAGCTATATTTTCTGTTGAAAGCTATATATCACTTTGACATCGCTCTCCCAAGCTTTTATTATAACTACTTAGCCTGAAATGAAATACACTAATGGGAGCTTGTGATATTCTGCCTTAGGGTTTTGAACCAAGAGGTACTGCAATAGGCCAGAGGCTGGTCACGTGGAATAATATGGTGAAAAATACAGGATACAAAGCAACGTTAGCAAATTACCCTTTCAAATATGCAGATGAACAAGCCAAAAGGTAATCATTTATTTTTTGACAAAACATTCCTTAATGAAGTCCTCTTTAAATATTGCCTGAAGAAAAAGATTAATTGTAAAATACGTGGCTCAACATCTTTTGCCACTGAATTTGTTTAACTTGTCACTGTCTTTTAAGATTTTATTGCTGTAGGATGAAAAGGTGAAGTTTTCTTCTTTTTTTCTTTTTCAGAAATGAGAAAATTAATGTTGGTTGCTTATATTAATCCTTTCTACTTATTATCAAGCACTAAATAGGTTGTGGCTTTGAGGAAGTACTGTTAGTATGCTTTGAATTAACTAGAACTTTATTGAAGATCAAATTGTGGTTCCATTTCAGCCATCGGGATGATAGATGGTCAGATGATCACTACGAAAGAGAGAAAAGAGAGGTTGACTGGAACTTCCACAAGGACAGCTTTTTCTGTGACGTTCCAAGTGAGTGGCATGATATGCGAACCCCTCAGCAGGTTCCTCGTATTCAAAATTGAACATGATCACAGTTTAGACTGATGAGCAGTATGTGGCTAATCACACAACTTAACTGTTTCTATTGAATCTAAAGAGACTTTAACTTTTAGTTTACTTACCTAGAAGTAAAATACTCTGAATTTGTCTATTATTAAAATTGTAAGAAAAAGTGATAATTGAGTTCTATTCAGTTTTAAGGAATATATAGATCTAATAAAATTCTCAACCTTACCCAAAATTTCAAGTCCTTTTTAAAATTCCTTGTACCATTTATTTCTAGGTCCAGTAACAAGTACATATTTTTGAATTGAACCCTGAAATCTATTGTATTATCAAAAATATTTTGTTAAGTTTTGGTTCATTCAAATAGCATATACTATATTAAGAGCCTTCTACGTACCTGATTCATCACTAGGCAATATAGAGATGAATAAAATAAAGTCCAGAGGTCCAAAGCTTGAAGGCCTCTGGGGCTTGGCACATAGTATGACGGAGTAAAGCCAGCCAGATAGAAGGCAGTAGAAAGTGACAGTGATTGTGGAAACTAAGGAACATCCGCCTTCTCTAAAGAAATCAGCTGCAGCCAAATGTGGCTTTGAAGAAATGAAGGCACAAATGTTGCAAGAACTTCCCAGAAGTCAGGAATCCACATTTTAATGTAGAATCGCCAGAGCTCTAAATGTTGGCAACAAATTCACTACCCAAAGTTCACTGCAGCCTAGAGTCAGCCTCATTACTCTGCAGCTCCCGGGGAAGAAGGAGCATGCACTCTAGAGGAAATATTTAATACATATAAGTATGTAAGCTATTAATTAGCCATGGTGATTAGGAACGAGGAATTGTGGGTAATTGTAATTTTTAACTAAGTGAATATTAACATTAAAGCTCTTTAGATTTTACCTTTTGTTGTTGTTGTTGAAAATTCCTCTTACATGTGTGTTTTCCTGACTTATTAGAGCAGCAATATAGGTTTCCTTTTCTGTCTCTTCTCTTAAAAAATATTAGAAAAGTTGAACTCTGGTTAGTTGCATGTTCAGGCTGGTTTATTTCTCTGGCTAGTTGGTTATTGCTTAACCAACATCTGTTAGTTAACCGGGAAAAAACATTAACAAATTCATGAAATACATTCTTGTTTATATTTCAATAGTCAACACTGAATATTTGTTTTATAAGTAATAGTAAAGCCATTACCAGCTCTATGTAAATGAAATATTTCAGTTTACATAGGCTCTCTAAAATCAACCAAATAATAGCCATTTGATAAGATAAGAGTTCATGATCATAAATAAAACTTTCTGTAATAAAGCTTTATTCATAAATTTACTAATTAGTAATTCATAAATTTACTAATTCACTAATTAATTCATAAATTTACTAATTCATAAATTAGTAAATTTATGAATAAAAGCACAATTAGGCATTTAGTTAATGTAAAATTAATTTGCTTTGTTTTATTTTGTTCATATTAAGTTTTTAATGACCAAGGAGACAGAAGCAATACTCGTTAAGCACCTATTATTTATTATCTCATTTAATTTTTTTTTTTTGAGACAAGAGTCTCACTCCGTTACCTGGGCTAGAGTGCTGTGGCATCAGCCTAGCTCACAGCAACCTCAAACTCCTGGGCTCAAGTGATCCTCCTCCTGCCTCAGCCTCCCGAGTAGCTGGGACTACCGGCATGCACCACCATGCCTGGCTAAGTTTTTCTATATTTGTAGTTGTCCAATTAATTTATGTCTATTTTTAGTAGAGATGGGGTCTCACTGTTGCTCAGGCTGGTTTTGAACTGACTTTGAGTGATCCTCCTGCCTCGGCCTCCCAGAGTGCTAGGATTACAGGGATGAGCCACCGTGCCCAGCCAAACACTCACAACTCTTTGAGCTAGTTAGTGTTGTCTCCGTTTTACAGATGAGGAACCAAGGCTCAGAGAAGTTGTTAGTTGCCTAAGGTCATACAGCTAGTAAATGACAGGACTTGGTTATACCCAGGTCTGACTCCAAACCATGTTCTTTCTAATATATCACACACCTTCCCTTATTCAGAAACATATTTTATGTTAACTTGGTTTTCAAATTATGTTTTTTCTAGACTCTGGTGTACCAGAGAGATTATGTTCTCAACCAGCATATGGTCAGCATTCCACAACAGCATTAGTTGACTGTTTTTAGTCCTTTTAAATTGATCACCCATCTTTCTTCTGCCAAAGAGAACATGCTTATAATCCATTCTTGATATTCCTTAGTGCATCACTTTATTTTATTTTATATACCATTATGGTGATATGTTATGGAATTTAGAGGGAGGCATTTAATTAATTTCCTATTAAAAGTTTTTATGAGTTTTTCTTCCTAATTATAGTCTAATCAAAAATAGATTTGTTATGTAATTCCTACAATTTTAAGATATAGTGAGTAGACAAAGGCTTTGAGTTAAGCCAATATTATAAAATTGCTTTTTTTTTTAAGCATTTTCTCCTGGAATTTGTTGAAAGAAAGAGTTCTCTGCTGCTAATGAATTGTCCTTGTGGTTTCCTAGTTGAATTGTTTCTGAATGCTGAGGCTTATGAAATAAATGAATAATTTATAAACCTTTTTCTTTTTTTCATATCACCAGGTGACCGATATTCCAGAGTGGTATTTACTTCAACTGGAGGGGAGACACTGTGGAATTTACCAGCAATTAAATCAATGTGCAATGTAGATAATTCCAGGGTATGTAAAATAAAAGTGAAATCTGCTCAGCACAAGTAAAGGCATATTAATTATTAAAACTCCTTTTACTGCTGACCCTGGTGTCGTTTCAGACAAAGGTTCTTAAGCGGCTTACCTACTGAGGAGTGAGCACCAGCAGGCCATCTCTGCATGCCTCAGACTCCAGGGTCAAAGTACCCTTGTGTTTTCCCACCCGTAAAACATACCATCTTCCTTCCTCTTTCCGATTCATGTGCTCTTGCTGTGCTGGTCTTCTTTGTATTTCACAGCATATTTCTTTTCAGGATAATAACAGTTAAGACTGTCTTATTTTATTGTATTTTCTCTCTTTCTTAATCTAGTGTCATTGTTCACTACATTTTGCCCCCTGAGGCACTTGTCAGCATCTTAATTATGCAGTTAAATGCCTGCCTCTCTGGTAATCAATGGGTCATTTGTGCTGGTGACCTCAAAGGGAAATTTAGGGAGCAGTCTGAGAAAGAGGCTATCAAAGGGCATAAATATAGTATCTATCTATATGGCCAGAGAAATCCAATCCAAATTACCCTGAATGCTGAGCACCTAGCTGTTTTCCAAGACACCAGCATGCAGCAGGACAGGTTATTTCTCTTCAGTCTTCTCTAGAGCCAAAAAGGTGTTAGCACCAGAAAGTGTAAAATCCACTTATAGGTGTGGAAGAGCTGTCAGTTCCATGTGTTCTGAGGCAGTTTCTGTAAATAGAGACTCTGTCTGATGTCACTAATGGA
Source organism: Mirza zaza (assembly GCA_008750895.1). Classification (NCBI taxonomy): domain Eukaryota; kingdom Metazoa; phylum Chordata; class Mammalia; order Primates; family Cheirogaleidae; genus Mirza; species Mirza zaza. Next base: position 34,583 of record VSMD01126246.1, on the reverse strand, counting down.
CCTGTCCAACACAGCAACCATGCAGAAAAGGAACTCATTGTATTCTTAGCATGACTCTAAAATGTTAAATCACTGGCTAGTTAAAAATCAAATCATGTGCCCTGCTAAAAGCTAGTCTGACAACCCAATACAATTACCTATTCTATCAACAGGGAAATTTCTTAGTGGAGTAAGAGGTAGAACAGAAAGAACAGGTCACTCATACCAATGGTCTCATTGTGCTGATACATGAGTACCTTCCAAGAACTAAACGTCTTCCCCAGGTCATCTAGTTAGTGGTCCCTGATCTCCTGCCTTTGCTCCATTCTTCATTCTGAGAGGCTATTTTTACATTTTGAAAAGGACTTGCCCATTGATTGGGATATCTTGATTTTCTGTCAGTGTCATCTGTTCTCTGTCTCCCTCCAAATTCACCAAAACCACAAATAAACAGACCAGAGTCTCTTAATCAGTGGTCAGTTTTTATTTATCATATTTTCTTCTCTTCTACAGCTGTCAATTTCTTATTTGAAGGCTATGAATGTATTTCTTTTTGTCACAGGGCACACCACTTTTTATACAGAAAGTTAATTCTAAAGTAGTCGATGTGTAGTGATCCCTAATATGTGCAGGACTTTATGCAGGTACTTGTGCATGACTCAGGATGGGTCTGGGACCTTGGAATTCATAATGCTTTCTAACAGGTGATAAGTTAGGGTAGTCTAGTTACCTTATAATCACACCTTGAATGAGAATAGTTCATTAGCTTCTATACCTTTCACTCCTCATGATTCTACCTTTGATTAATCATCAGACCTTCCCTCCCCTAAAGACTCTGGAGTGCGTGAATTCACTCAATTAGTTAAGAGTTGATATTTGTTGACTCTTTACCATGTACCGGGAAGTATTCTAAACACTTTAATAAATTATTTAATTTAATCCTCATGACAGCATTATTAATTAAATACTATTATTTGGCCCATTTTCTAGCTGAGGAAAGTTCACACCTGATGGCGTGTCAGTGGCATAGCCAGGATTAGACCCCAGCCTAGTCGAACTCTAGGGCCTATGCCTTTATCCACTCTGCTTTATGCTTTTGTAATGAAAACGATACTGCCCTGTTTTTTTGGTTCTGGTTTTTGTTATCTTTTTTGGCTGTATATGCCATTTCCCATTCAAAGAAATCTTAAAGAGTCATTGTGGCCTGGAATAAGTATCTTTAAAAAAAGAAAAACTAGCAATTTATTCCATGCATACACGTTAGACTCTGAGACTCAAAAGCCAGTAAGCAATACTGTTCCATGACGACCCTCATAAATGAAAGCAGTGTATTACTTGTTCTAAATCTATACATACAGCAGATGATTAAAAGCGGCACATTGAGGTAGCTTACAGAAAGGCATATACAAAGGATAAGATAAATAAGTTGAATGAATTACATGAAGGGAAAATAATGGGAGGAAAGTTAAGGATGAGACTTAGTGTGCAATAATGTGAACCCCACAATCCTATACATTTGCTGGTGGGGAGCTGCAGACTTGTCTCTAACCTCCCAACAGCCAGAGCAAGAGGATTTCACAAACAGTTAACAGTCATATAAATAGAGTAACAAATTTGTTTTTTAGAAGCCCAGCTTTTCCTTGTGCTAAGACAGGAGGGGACAGTTCCCCATTGTTTTCATAAAAGAAGTGTGATATTGTGTACGAAGTTCTTAACAGCATGCTTATGAGAGGTACAATATTGAATTGCAGCTGATTTGTAAAACATAGGAAGACTAGTAACAGGAAAACGTAATAGCAAAAGCATTTTTATAAGAGATTAAAACAATGAAATCTAAGTATGTGGCTTTCTAATGGTTTGGCTTGATGCATTTGCAGAACTTAGACTGTCTAAAGGAATAGATATACTTTGCTTGTCTAAGTATTTCTCTCTTAGTTGGGAAAAGAGTAGTATTGTGGTCCTCTTGTGAGAATTTGAAGAACAGACCCAAGACACATGTCCAAATGAATGGTCAGTATGGCCAGTTATAGATCCACACCAACAAATGAATAAATAGGTGATCATGGCCCCAAAGGTCTTCCTCAAAGAGAATATTTTTAACTTGTTACATACTATGCCAATTGTAAATGCCTTTATATTCTAGTCTCAAACTCTGCTATGAACCTGGAATAATAAACCTTTCTCAGATAATATATTCATCTGATATCTTAAGTAATAACTTGGTTAGCAGTTCAGCTTTCAGATTATTACTGTACCTTTTTTGAGTCTCCTGGTTCAAGACCCTTTTAGGATTTCTATCTGTTATGTTGGTTTGACTGTGTCCTAAGGCTACTTACCAGTCATTCTCCTTCACCACCCCCCAAATCCCGGTTATTGTACTAGAGCACTGATTTTAACAACTGTCAAGTTAAATGGGGTGTGATCATATGATACAGAGCAGAAGAATTTAATTGTTGGTGGGTTGACTCCAGAAAACGCCTGGTAATTGGTGTAATATCTCAGTGAGACCAGATGTTTCCATCGTAACCTGCCTGTGTTTACAACACATTTAGTTCAAACTCCAGATTCCATTTAAATTACATCCTACTTTCATTCACAATTCAGCCAGGCATTGGTTTCCAAAGTGAATAGCTTCTGTTTCTGATCCTGTTGTCTACCTCCTAACAGAAATGCTTGTTTTCTTAGACTCTTTGAAAGGGAGCCTCAGTTGATTCCCCCGCTCTTCATTTCTTTCTGCCCTTTGACGTACTGTGGGATGTAAATAGTCATTAGTGACCAGAAGTGTGTCTCTCTGATCTCGACTCTGCTGGAAACCATTTACCTGTTCCTTAGTCTTTCTGCATTGTAGAAGTTGGAGCTCTGAGGACTCAGCTTATTAAAGGGATTTGAAATTTGGTGTTTGAGACTCTGCTTACTAGGGTAACTTTTGTAGACAGCTGGAGGACACCAAAAATATGTTTTCTGATTCTTGATTTAAAGAGGGCTCTTGAGTCCTTGTTTTGTCTTTTCTCCCTGTCCTTAAACTTACAGCATGCTTATGAGAGGTACAATATTGTACCTTGTTTTGTACAAGGTACAATATTGTCCTTGTTTTGTCTGTTCTCCCTCTCCTTAAACTTATAATGCATGGGGAACTTTGTTACGTGGGGGAGAGTCCAGCAGGCAGTCAAACCTGGTATTAAGGGCTTAATTTTCCTCCCTTTATTCTTTTCTTGGCTTCTTTAAATATCTCCAACTTAGCCAGTAGTTTTAAGAGTTTAAAACTCTGCTGGTTTTTTTTTTTCCCTCTCTTCTGTTCCCTTACCCCCTATTTTAAGTGAACTCTACCCCTGCTACTATCTAACTAGGCAAGTGAGCAAAGACATGATATAACCACATAAGCAAAATGATTCCTTAAAACATCCATTTTGTGAGTAACTAGAATTAGAAGGGCTATGTCCTCATGAGAGTTACCAGAAATTATTCTCACTAACTCTGTTTTTATTTTTATAAACTTCAAAGATTTTTGAAATTCTTCTTATGAATCTCTTTACCAAAAATATGGCTGCCCTCTTCAGGAAGATATACCTGTTTGCCAATCACTTTAAGCTCCACAGCACATGCATCTGTCTTTTCTATCTCAGTCACAAATGGCTAAGCTGATGCTGCTGTCACATGACACTTACAGACTGTGGCACTCCCTCCGTGGGGCCGTGAGCCTTGCGCTTAATATGACACTTCTCACGTTGAATTGCAGTTATTTGTTCTGTGTCCGGCTTCCCTGCCACGCTGTGAGCAGCTGGAGGGCAGGGACCACTGTGCCTTATACGCTCGTGTAGGTGCTCAGTAGAGTGGTTTCTGAATGGCTAGGTGGATGGGAACGTGCAGCTTTACCCCCAAAGAATAGGCAATTCCTTGAACTCCTTTCCTTTCAATTCAGGATGTCCCCATCCAACTGAGGGTAGGTGGAGAGTAGCAGTCATGATGTTTTTTCCCTTTCTTTATTTCTTTCCCTGTAGGAGTCCTCAAAAACTCTTTTCTCAAAGGTTGAACATCAACCAACATCACCTTCGAATTAGAGGATTGGCTCCCCCGTGGTTTCCTAGTGCTTATTTTTAATAGCAGCCATCAAAGTAGAACTTGTCTATGTTTATAATGCCTTTTAATCTGTGGTCAAATATACACATAAAAAACCCATGCTATTATTTGAAAAGGACAGAATTTTGTGCTTTATTTCCCAGTTTTAGTTAGCAACTCTATTTCCTTTATCTTTGGCATTTGGTTATTTCAGCAACTAAAAATATGTTCCTTCTAGCTGATAGTGGGTTTCTTAATGGATATAATTCATTTTCTTCCATGTGAAAACTGTCAGACACTGGAATACATTACTTTCTTTAATTCACCAAGCTGACCCCAGGGGTTTGTGGTATGTTTGGGGTATGTTATTTTCTTTGTGGGGTAAAACCGGTGATCTGCTGTGAAACCCAGAGACATGCCCCTCCTGGGTTTCCTGTTATTTATTAGGGGGTTCAGGTTTCCCCAAGTTAGCATATGTAAATGTTTTTACCTAGAAACAAATATGAATTACCCTATTTTATGGAATGTTAATTATTGCTCTTCAGATGTGAGCTTACAAATGAAGCCTTTGTTAAACTAAACATTATTTTACTACATTTGAACCAATAACCTTTCTGGCTCGTTTTTCTTTATCCACAATAGAGAATCTTTAAAAACAAACCAACAAACAAACAATTTTTTATTATGGAAACTTTCCAACATATGCAAAAGTAGAGAAAATAGCATCATGAACCCTCACGGGCAGGTGACCCAGACCCACAGTTCTCCACACAGCCATGCCGGTTCACCTACGCACCTCCCCCACAGGGCTCGTCCTGGCAGAGTGTCTTGATAAACAAGAGAGTTCAGAGATCATAAGTAACTTGGTTCTTGGATAAGTCCAAGTTCCAAAGAGATGATTTATGCTTGCTTCTCCTCTACTTTGCAAAGACATTTCAATGTATGATTGATAAAGCCCAGTTTAATCAAGGTAAAGGGTGTTTATAATCCTGTTAGAAAAAAAATTCACACCCTCCTTGAACTTTGGAGTTTCTTTGCTAGAACAACCTTTGGTAAATAAAGATGAGGGAAAGTGATAGGAACAGGTCATCTTTAGTGCTTTGAAAGAGAAGTATCTGGTCAGGCTCAAAAGAAGGGAATATTTTTTATTTTCAGTCTCAGGGAAGAGGGGTCATTCATCTAATTTTCAGAATGGAATTATACAGACTTCACCATTGTCTAGCAATGCCAGTAATGGAACAGTTTTTCAGTTTTCTATAACAAGAACAACCTTCTTCAGGAATAGTGTTCTAAAAAAAAATACTGTCCACATCAAATTCAGAATTGTTATATTTGCTAATATGCAGAACTCCCCTGCTTACCAAAAGAGAAAGTTCACAAAAAAGGACTGTAGCCAACTTGAATAAACTTTGTGGAAGAAATAATTAAATTCCTACTTAAGTATTTATTAATTGTATATGTTATTTAAAAACAGATCTAAGTTAATATTTTAATGATCTTTTCTACTTGTATTTCAGGAAACAGTTTAATTCCACATCTTTCATGCATCTTGACATCAGCACTTTTGATATTACTAGAATCACTTTTTGATTCCCCATACAGTTTTTGTCTTACTCTATTTGGGCTGCTATAACGAAATATCTTAGACTGAGTAATTTATAAACAACATAAATTTATTTCTTTTAGTTCTGGAAGAAGCTGGGAAGTCCAAGATCAAGGAGCTAATGGATTCAGTGTCTAGTGAGGGCCTGTTCCTCGTGATGGCACCTCTGTGTGTCCTCACATGTTGAAGGGAGGGACAGACAAGCAGGCTCCTGCCAACCTCTTTCATACGAGCACGAGTCCCACGCACAAGAGCTCCTCCTTTATGATTTAATTGCCCCGAAAGGCCCCACCTCTTTGTACTCTTACATAGGGGATTAGGTTTCAACATATGAATTTTGGAGGAACATAATCATTCAGACATAGCAGTTTTCTAGTTTTCTTTGCTTCCAGCTGTGTTGATTGAAATATAGGCCTTTAGTCCCCCAAAATTTCATGCTGGTAACCAGAAATTTTAGGCAAAGCCACAAATTTGTTTCATCTCTCAATTGTACAATTCTTTTCTTAATTAATCATGTAGGTATATATAATACATAAGGTTCATGACCTGTCTACTTTATTGCTTTTTAAAGTAATTTTGAAAAGACTTGTTTACTAAGTAGGTGTTTATTTTATCTCCTTTCTTAAACAAAGATAACATTGAAGTTGTTTCACACTTGTATGTCATTCCCAGACAGTAGTTTGTTGTTCAAAATAAAGCAACCTCGAGAGTACCCTGTAATAGGAGATAGTTGGATGTGAGGGGCTAGCTTACCCTGCATTTAACACGCTGACTCCCACGTGAGCTGTATTTAACCCAGGCAGGTTTTGACCTCGGGACCTCATGAAGCAAAACCCTGCAGTTGGTTATGAAAATCTTATTTGTTGATGTTCTTATTGTTACAATTAATATTGACAATTCCAAAAACATGGATTGCATTGCATATAACTCACAGAAAACAATAAAATATAACAAATTAGAAAGGATCATTTTATTTTAATAAAACTTTGTGGCCCCAGGGAAAAAATTTTTCTTCTAGTGTGGCTGTCAGTGTGTTAAACTGATACCTAGTTTAAGAGGATAGCAATTTAGCTCCTGTAACTTTCCATGTCCCTCAAGGCCACCTTAATTAGGACTTTTCCCATCATGAGCCAGTTTAAGCTGCAGCTCTTTGCTTGTCTCTGTCTCTGCAGATCAGATCTCATCCCCAGTTTGGAGATCTCTGCCAGAGGACCACTGCTGCTTCCTGCTGCCCCAGCTGGACGCTGGGGAACTACATTGCCATTCTTAACAACAGATCATCCTGTCAGAAAATTGTCGAGCGAGACGTTTCTCATACCTTGAAGCTGCTTCGGACCTGTGCCAAGCACTACCAGAATGGCACCCTGGGGCCAGACTGCTGGGACATGGCAGCCAGGAGAAAGGACCAGCTCAAGTGCACCAACGTGCCGCGCAAGTGTACCAAGTACAACGCTGTGTACCAGATCCTGCATTACCTGGTGGACAAAGACTTCATGACCCCAAAGATGGCTGACTATGCCATGCCAGCTCTAAAATACAGCATGCTCTTCTCACCCACAGAGAAGGGAGAGAGCATGATGAACATTTACTTGGACAACTTCGAAAACTGGAACTCTTCTGATGGCGTGACTACCATCACCGGGATTGAGTTTGGCATCAAACACAGTTTATTTCAGGATTATCTTCTCATGGATACTGTGTATCCTGCCATAGCCATTGTGATTGTCCTTCTAGTCATGTGTGTCTACACTAAGTCCATGTTCATCACTCTGATGACAATGTTTGCAATAATCAGTTCTTTGATTGTTTCCTATTTTCTCTATCGTGTAGTATTTAACTTTGAATTTTTTCCCTTCATGAACCTCACTGCGCTCATTATTTTGGTTGGAATTGGAGCAGATGATGCTTTTGTTCTGTGTGATGTTTGGAACTACACCAAATTTGACAAGCCTCACGCCGAAATCTCAGAAACAGTAAGCGTCACCTTGCAACACGCTGCCCTCTCCATGTTCGTTACCAGTTTTACCACTGCTGCTGCCTTTTATGCTAACTATGTTAGCAACATTACAGCAATCAGATGCTTTGGGATTTACGCGGGGACAGCTATATTGGTGAATTATGTTCTGATGGTCACATGGCTGCCAGCAGTTGTTGTACTGCATGAGCGATATCTTCTTAATATATTCAGTTGCTTCAAAAAGCCCCAGCAGCAAATATACGATAACAAAAGCTGTTGGACAGTGGCTTGCCAGAAGTGCCACAAAGTACTTCTTGCCATTTCAGAAGCATCTCGTATTTTTTTTGAAAAAGTGTTGCCATGCATTGTCATTAAGTTTCGCTACCTTTGGCTGTTCTGGTTCCTTGTCTTAACGGTAGGTGGGGCCTACATTGTGTGTATAAATCCAAAGATGAAACTGCCCTCCTTGGAGTTATCTGAGTTCCAGGTGTTCAGGTCGTCTCACCCTTTTGAGCGCTATGATGCTGAGTACAAAAAGCTTTTCATGTTTGAACGTGTTCACCACGGTGAGGACCTCCACATGCCCATCACAGTGATCTGGGGTGTGTCCCCAGAAGACAGTGGCAATCCACTAAATCCCAAGAGTAAAGGGAAGCTGGCATTAGATAGCAGCTTTAACATTGCTAGCCCAGCTTCCCAGGCCTGGATTTTGCACTTCTGTCAAAAACTGAGAAACCAAACATTCTTTTACCAGACTGATGAACAGGACTTCACCAGCTGCTTCATTGAGACCTTCAAGCAGTGGATGGAAAACCAGGACTGTGATGAGCCTGCCCTGTACCCATGCTGCAGCCACTGGAGCTTCCCCTATAAGCAAGAGATTTTTGAGCTGTGCATCAAGAGAGCTATCATGGAGCTGGAAAGGAGTACGGGGTACCATTTGGATAGCAAAACCCCAGGGCCAAGATTTGATATCAATGACACTATCAGGGCGGTAGTGCTAGAGTTCCAAAGTACCTATCTCTTCACACTGGCTTATGAGAAGATGCATCAGTTTTATAAAGAGGTGGACTCATGGATTTCCAGTGAACTGAGTTCAGCACCTGAGGGCCTAAGCAATGGTTGGTTTGTCAGCAATCTGGAATTCTATGACCTCCAGGACAGCCTCTCCGATGGCACCCTCATTGCCATGGGGCTCTCTGTTGCAGTTGCATTTAGCGTGATGCTGCTGACAACTTGGAACATCATTATAAGCCTTTATGCCATCATTTCAATAGCTGGAACTATATTTGTCACTGTTGGTTCTCTTGTCCTGCTGGGCTGGGAACTAAATGTTTTGGAGTCTGTCACCATTTCAGTTGCCGTTGGCTTGTCCGTAGACTTTGCCGTCCATTACGGGGTCGCGTACCGCTTGGCTCCAGATCCTGACCGGGAAGGCAAGGTGATCTTCTCTCTGAGCCGCATGGGCTCTGCGATCGCCATGGCCGCCCTCACCACCTTCGTGGCCGGGGCCATGATGATGCCATCCACAGTCTTGGCGTACACCCAGCTGGGCACCTTCATGATGCTCATCATGTGCATCAGCTGGGCCTTCGCCACCTTCTTTTTCCAGTGCATGTGTCGGTGCCTTGGACCACAGGGTACCTGTGGTCAGATTCCTTTACCTACAAAACTACAGTGCAGTGCCTTTTCTCATACTTTGTCTGCAAGTTCTGGTGACAAAGGACAAAGCAAAACACATACCATGAATGCTTATCATTTAGATCCCAGGGGGCAAAACTCTGAACTGGAGCATGAGTTTTATGAATTAGAACCTCTGGCATCCCACAGCTGCACTGCCTCTGAGAAAACCGCTTATGAAGAGACCCACATCTGCTCTGAATTTTTCAACAGTCAAGCAAAGAATTTAGGGATGCCTGTGCATGTGGCTTACAGCAGTGAGCTCGGCAAAAGCAGCAGACGTGACGCTGGCTCTGCCCTGCTACAGCCCTCTCTCGAACAGCACACCACGTGCCATTTCTTCCCCCTGAATCAGAGATGTAGCTGCCCACACGCCTACAGACACTTGAAGTATGGCCCACACTCTTGCCAGCAGATGGGAGACTGCTTGTGCCACCAGTGTGCTCCTGCTGCTAACAGCTTTGTCCAGATCCAAAATGGCGTGGCACCACTGAAGGCCACACAGCAAGCCGCCGAGGGCTTTGTGCACCCGATCCCACACATCCACCACTGCCCCTGCCTGCAGGGCAGAGTGAAGCCACCTGGAATGCAGAATTCTCTGCCTAGGAATCTCTTCCTCCACCCCGTGCAGCACATTCAGGCCCAAGGAGAAATGGGGAAGACCAGTGTACACGGTCTTCAGAGCATAGAAGAGCATCTTCCAAAGGTGGCAGAGCCATCATCGCTTGTCTGCATGAGCACTGGATCTTTGCACAAAGCTTGTTGTGACCCTGAGAATAAACAAAGGGAACTCTGTAAAAATAGAGATGTTGGAAATATGGAGAGCAGCGGGGGCACAGAAGACAAGGCTTCTGGTTCAGCAAATCAGACCAGCACGGCAGGAGGGAAGGTGGAGCTGCGCTTGCCACAGACTGATGGAATTGTGAACTCAGCACATTTAAATCAGAGTGAACCAAAATTCATATTTAACCATTTAGTAGGGGAGGCTGGTTATAGGTCCTGCCCAAACAACCCACGAAGCTGTGGCAGAATTGTGAGAGTGAAGTGCAATTCTGTGGACTGTCAAATGCCAAACATTGAAGCCAGTGTGCCTGCTGTATTAACACACTCGGAACTTTCTGGTGAAAGTCTGTTAATAAAAACACTATAATAAATATAGCATTAAATTCAGAACCGGTGCCTCAATCATTCTTTTGAAATGGAAGTAAAATCCAGAAGTTTAGAAAGGAAGTCCAAAAATACAGGAAAAAGCCAGTTTTGCATTGTTAAAAATTATGGAATATTTTGATATTCCATATGAATGATGAACAAACAAATCTGATGAGTGCATTAGATTATTGGATTGGCTGATTATTAGATTTTATATTTACAGAAGGTATAGTTTTCCACATTTGTGCCCAGCCTGAAAAATAACTCTCTCTTTCTACCCTCCCATAGCAGTGAATCAGAGATTTAAAGTTTGAATTACCTAGAAGTTTCAGTTCTCCCAGGCAGTTGTATTTACCTGACGTCTTTATTCTGATGTGTTGAGTTGGCAGGAATCCAAACTTTTGATTGTTCAACCAAAATACTAGGAATTGCCCTAATTTTAATAGAGCCACTTCAGGTGGCATCCATTAAGTAAACAACATTAAAATTTACATTTTTAGTGAGGCCTTATTTAAAAATGAATTGCCATGCACTTTAATAGTGCATTCCACTGTCTGCATCGTAGACTTTACATGAAGCCGCATTTGTATACAAATTGGTGTTTTTCCCACATTAACCCAAACATACATTTGTTATTACATTTGTTAACTGAGGAGTCTCGGGTATCATCTTGTGTCAGGCCACAAGTATGTTAGTGGCACAGAAGGAAGAGCAAGGAAGAGATGTGATCACCCAAGACAGCGCTACTCTTTGCAGAGTAAACTGCGTGATGACAAGGACAAACCCGCTCAGCTCTTCCCTGGCTCCTGTTGTACGAAGCTTTGCTTCCGTCTTTGCCGTGAAGGGACCATACTCAGAAGGCTTCTTTCTCATTTGTTGAACAGAGTCTCAAGACACATTAGGATGATTTTATTGTTTGTGCAGCTAACACCTGAAATGCTGGCTCTTCAGGCGGCATCTTAAGTGACACTTGTGTATCTCGTGTTGGCTCTGTCTGCAGTATGGGGCTGCCGGCGCGTGCTTCCCGGCAACGCTTCAGAAGACGGAGCCTTTCCACGGGGCGTCCTTGGACACGGCGTGCGCGCCAGCCCCACCCAGGGAGGGCACCTCTGCACTCTGCCTCCTTTTGGAGTTTGCCTCCAGTTTGTCTTCCAAAAAAACTAGTGGAAATATTTCTAAATACAATGTTCTTTTCCAAAGTTCTACTAGTTATTTTCTAAGAATAGTTTTCCAAGTTAGATCTGTATATTCTAGGCCCTAAAAACAAGCTGTGACGAGCTAGAAGGGACCTTATGGGTCGTTGACTCCAACCCACCTCCGCCAAACTACATTTCAGTTAAGTAGCATTCCAGCTTTTGCTTGAATACTCCAGTGACGAGTAATTCACTGTGCATCTATCCTACCTTAGTTGAACCAAAATCTGTTGTCCTGTAGTTTTTCTACCAGTGGGTCCTCATTCTGTTCTCTGAAGTGAAAACAGACGTCTCTGATCTTTCTGCCACAATATGTCCCTTCAGATATTTGCAAACAGTCCTCATGTCCCCCACTAACATCCTCAGCTCATCAATGTTCTTCCCATGACCAGGACTGAGCAGTTACGGTCTCCTGTGGATAGGTTTGCCAAATTCCTGGTGCAGGTGCAGTACCCAAAACAGGCCCTGATAAGACCACAAGGAGGAAGCCCAGCCCCCGGGAGACTGGCTGGTCCCCCTGCTAGTTCACTTAGGGATGGAAATAACTCTCGGCTCCAGTATTACAGCCAGGTCTGCTGCGGCTTAGTGGGAACTAAACCCTCAAGGTCTGTCTGGCGCGTGCCGTTGTTAAACTGCCTCTTCAAACCTCTTAGTATTTTACACTGAAGTTCAGGAGTTTCTGTCCATTCCGATTGCACTTAATTCTGTTAGACAAATAAGGGAAAGAGGGAAGGAGGAGGGAATACTTGAAACAAGGACTCACAATACCACACACTAGATTCTTTGTCTTCCTTCTGAAATGTGTAATCACAAAGTTGCCTAGTGAAAATGTAGTGGCCCCAAATCGCTGTTTTGTTGGGCATGGACACAGATTGAATTTAAGGGCTTTAGCAGATTCAAATTTCTTCACAGTTGAACCTGGAAGACTTTCAGGTGAGCAAAGTGTCGAAAATGAAAACTATAGAGTGAAAGGAAGGGAGGGGACATCCTAAGACTTCTTCCTGGGGCCTCCATTAGGGGGGTCACCATCCATGGCCTGCTTTGGCCCCAGGGCGCAGGAGGGCCCTTCCCGGCCACCCCCACTCTGCTTCATCACCCCAACCGTTTATTTCAACTCCAACTCTGACTTGACTATGTTTTTTTCATAAAGGGATTTTTTTAAAGAATTCATTTTCTGGACCTAGAAAACTGTAAAATTTGTATTTTTTTTTTTTAATTCCTCACTACTGGGCAGCAAAGGATCACTATTTTCAGTTCTGTTTCACAAAGAAATTTCATCCATTATCCTCTTATAAATAATTTGTAAAGTAGATAAGAAGTAAAAATTACACATGGTGGAAAGAGCCTTTTCCTCTCACTGCGAAATGTTTGTAACTTTGCTGGTATTTGATCATGGGAAGGATTTGCATGTTGTCTGTTACTATAATAGAACACATCTTCGAGATTTGAGTCCCTGTTACCAAATTTGTTCCTGACTTCTTCCCTGCAAGGTCACTTTTGAAATCTCTCTTTCATTGGAAAGGGCTGTGGGCCAAGAGCAAGAAGATTTTCACAGAGAAGAACTATGTTTGAAATAACTACTCGGCTTCATCTGTGTGTGCTCATTTCCTCTGTGTAATTGCTGTAAAATGCACATCCTCCGAGAACAATATTCTTCTCAGCTGCTATTACATTTCATCGTAATAATCTATGCCCCAGCCTCAGTCATTCTAAATTTAAAACTTTTGCACAGGGTGACGTGACGAGTAGTTTACAAATGAGATTGCGCAGGAGATGAGGTTATGTTCCGGATTCCCATCGTCTCGCGTGGAAACCATCTCTCACCAGCAGTTAGGATAGTCACTGAATGAAATATGAGGAAACAGTGACTTTGAAAACAGCGGTATCTTTTCACTTTAATGAGGAAAGTCGTTTTAAAAGAAAAGAAAAACTAAACCTATGTTAAAAAAAAATCCGAAGATTCAATTGGGATTTTTTCATGAGGTTCAAATATAGCCACAAAGTTAGAAATTCGTTGAAATCATGAGGGGATTTCTTTTTTAATGTAGAAGGAGGAACCATCCTGTCCAAATATCATTCATACCATTGTGGATCTTTCCAAAATGTTTGCTGGCCTTTAGTTTATTTCCAACTGTTGTTACATTAACCTAAATTTTGTTGTTGTTGTTGTTGTTGTTAAACAGCCACTTTCATTAATGTTTGGTTTTATACACCGCGATGTTTTGCATCTTTGCATTTAATATACAGAAAAATAAGTAATGAATATTCATGTTTGATTAGAATCTTCTGACTTTTGTTCTTAACAGTGTTTTAACTGCCATAATTTTGGAATTTTTGTGGAAAAGAAGGTGTCATTTCTCTTTTCATTGGTTTCATAAACCAAAGGGTGACACACAAGAATAGCAGGTAACTAGGATCCGCAGTTTCCATCAGTGCCCTGTGACATCAGATAGAGCGTGGAGTTGACAGCAAGTGCCAGCGAGCACACTGTCCACCAACTCAGCGGGGCTGTATGGACATTTGGTGTGTGTGAGTATACTTTCCTGAGATTTGGGGAATGTGAGTGCTATTTTAAGTTTCAGGGAGAGGACATAAAGCAATGATGTCCTGCATTCACAAGTCATAGCCCAAGAAAGGGCTCTTTCCAACCTGGATGTTCTTCAAGGGTTTTATAATATTTAGGTAACTTTGAGAACCATATACTTTTTATTTTAAGTAAGAAGATAAATCAGAGGTCCCACTTAAGAGTAACACTGTAGAGCACATGTCTTCTTCCTAGGGGATTTAAGCCAATATTTGAAATATTAATAGCAGTCAACGCCTCCATTGTCCTTGCCTGACTCCTAAATGGGTACACTTCTTGACTGGCTTTGTGCTTCTTTTAATGACTGTGATGTCCCTGACCCTGTGACTTTCACAGTGAAATGAGCTACACTCCATGTTCTCAAATCAACTGGAATAGCTAAACTTTGACATTTACCCTTTCTAATCTAATATTTTTATGTAACTTTCTGCAGTGTGATCTACACTTTCCTAAAAAGCAAAGGGAAGATTATTTTTAGTAAGAAATATTTTGGGGGGGAACCCAATAAGGTTCTTATAAGAGCTGATTTTAAATTCAGATGAAGTGACAGAGTAAAATTTGCTCAACTTCTCTCCACTAATTGGACATTTGTGATCAATGAACCGGACTTCAGCTGTCCACTATTTAAAGGGGAAAGGATTTGCTAAGTAAACCAATAATCTAAACAGGCTTACACAGAGCCTGTGTAGCCTGCCTAAGAAAACAAGCTTCAAAAACTACTGTAGTGCTACTCTCTTTGCAACGCGATATGATCATTACAAGGCTCGCTAATAAAAAATGGCCAGAAGGATTATCTTTGGGCAGAACCTCACCAGATGTTTTAAATACTAGCTGGGGACGACAAAAGCGCACGTGCGTTTACTCTCACACGTGGCCTTGCTCGGGCGCTCCGCCCTCTGGCTCTCGCGTGGCCCACCCGGCCTTCAGGGCGGCCTCCCTGCCTGTGTCCGGCGGCGCCCAGTGCTCACGCTTGCTGGCCGTACAGGACGGGGCGTGAAAAGCCACAAGCTTGCCCTCCCTCCAGCGAAATTGCTGTTTCTAAAGAGATCTGCAGAAAGGCTTCGAGGAGCAAGCCGGCCTCTGACCACAGCCTCCCTCAGACCGAAGTTCGCTGGCGGTGGTTCTTTTCCAGGGCTGATCTCTTCCCTGTAGCTTTGGTCTCCCGAACAGTGTGTGTGTTACTGGTCACATGTCAGATGGGAACAGGTATATCCTGAATAATCTCGAATTGCTGAATAATTCTGTCACAGATCCCAACTTGAATTACTTTGCCCTGCCCTGCAAAGGACCCTGGGCTCTGGGCGGACATGGGGGGCTCCCTTCAGTGAGCAGCTTCCCCGCCAATCCTGGCAAATCACACAGCACGTTGGTAAGTACCTACACGATCGCATCAGAGAAGAAACAGAGGTCAGAAAAGCCAAATTCAAGACAAAACTTAATCCTTCCTCTAAATTACTATGATTCAGAAAACCAATTTAGGCACATGTCCTGTCCTAGAAACAAAAACTGTGATTTTTCTCATCTATGGGTTGATTGTTACAAACCAAATTCATCATGAGCCCCCAGGGATGGAGGGAAGATTTCATATTCTTTATGTTTTGATGTTGTATGTGGGTTTGGGGAGAAGCAGGCTAAGTCTTTTTTAGGTAGTTGGGCCATCCCAAAGGAAACTTCAGGTGACCCCATTTTCGCAAACTCCACAGCTCCATTAGAGTAGGGAGGAGATGTAAGATCTGCGCCTTCTCTTGAACACCAGGGACACCAGGCTCAGCAGCAGCATCTACTGGCCTGGATGGTCTGTCTGATGGCTGTCTGTCTCCCTCACTAGACTAACTCCCAGGGAGCAGGCTCTGTCTCCAGCACCTTGCTACGCTCCAGTGACCAGAAGTGACTGAAAGTCCATTGTATTCGGGACATGAAGGCAACAGCCTATGCCTTCAAGAAAGCTGCCATCCTGAAAAAGCAGAATCAATGCCTTCCAAGAAGAAATGGTTTGCAAAGCAAATAATTGCACAAGTGAGACCTTTTTTTAAAATGGGAGATGTGAAAAATGTTGAAACTAGGACTCAAATAGTCTTGAGCATTTTACAATCACCCTTGTTTGTAGCAGCAGGACCCTAAAAAAATCAAGGGATTCAGAGTTTTAACAACAAAGACCAGGGTTGAAGGGCAAGACCAGCCACTTTCTTGTACTTCAACTACTTCAACGTTCTCATCTACAAACTATAGCTGACTATACCTACCTCACGGGATTGCAAGGGTTAAATGAGAAAAGGCACGTTAGAGAGGCTGCTGTGTAAATATCATCCCAATGGCTGGAATGCTATTGTGTCAGCCTGTTCTACTCATTAAAGCAGGCCAGCCTGTTAGCTGATTCACTGTCACACACGTGCCGCATAGGTATTTGCCCATATTGCAAATATTGCATATATCAGATAGTATACAAATGTATGTGCATGCATGTTTTCAGTGTACATGTTTGCTGCAAATACTTCAATATAATAAAAACTCTATCCCACTCCAGTCTGTCTCACTATGGCCACCACTGTGTGTGGGTAAGGTGTTTTTACTTATGTTCCAAAAGTTGTATCAATGTATTCACTCACTATCTTCTTGGGATACCACAGAGATAGTTTCTACTCAGACTTTATAAGCTAAATAATTTTAAGGTTATCCTTCATATCATGGTTGTATCTTTTTATAGTTTACAGATCACCTTTACATGTATCCCCCTCTAAATTAAATCACTTTTCACTGTAAGCTGTTTGCTAATGAGTTTTAAATGACTGAATGAGTAAATGGATGAAAGGATAGATGGATGGATGGTTGAAGTAGTCTGGGCATGTATTTTTTCCTTGTTTATAGATGGTGAAATTTATTTTAAAGGACTTAACTTGATCACTCACCTGACAAATTTCAAACCAGGAGTCCAGGTTTTTTTCCATGATATAAACCTGCCATGATTAAGTTATTTTTAAAAAAATGATTCCTTGGCTGCTGTAATGGTTCATGCCAGTAATCTTGGCATTTGGGAGGCCAAGGCAGGAAGCTCGCTTGAGACCAGGAATTTGAGACCAGCCTGGATGACATAGCAAGACTCTGTCTCTACAAAAAAATAAATCAGCTGGGTGTGGTGGTGCACACCTGTAGTCCCAACTACTCAGGAGGCTGAGGCAGGAGGATCACTTGAGCCCAGGAGTTTAAAGTTGCAGTGAGCTATGATCATGCCACTGTACTCCAGCCTGGGTGACAAAGTGAGACCATGTCTCTCAAAAGAAAAAAATTTGATTTCTTGATTTCTTGATATCATGATTTCTTGATATCATTTATTTTAACAGTCCATATGACCACTCTTACAGTTATTCACCAGCTGATTTCTCTTCAGTTCTTATTCAAGGTAGATATATATTTTTCTATGTTTTTATTGTTTATGCATACTGATATTGCCATATAGTATTGTTTCATGTTCATTTTGAGGGTCTCATAATAGAAATTGGAAAGCAAAACCCAGGATTCACAGTGATTTCTGCTACATTGAACTGAAGATGAAACTCAGAAAAAGGATAGACACAATTAACATTCTCCAAAGTATACATTTTATTTTAAAATACCCTAACTCAGAGTTTTCGCTGATGCAGACTGACTTTCCCTCAACTTTTCTGCCATCCATGTGTAGAGTCACTCATTTATCCGATAGCTACTGTCTCAGCTATTGGCGCCTGAACAAGCAAGGCCTCTGCCTTCCAACGGTATGGAGTGGGAAACAAACCATTACAAAAGACAGGTGTCACTTGGAAGAAAAAACAATTTTACAACACCTTTCACAAACAAAGGATTAATATCTCCATCATACAAATCTAAAACAAAAGGAAACCAATAGAAACATGGACAAATGTTATAAACGGGCACTCTGTCGAAAGAGGAATACCAATGGGTAATCTATTCACTGGATGACTTGCCATTTTAACCTGTCGGATTAGCCAGGATCTTAAAGACTGGCAGCAGCCAGTGTTGGGACAAATGTGAGGAAGGGGACATTGGATGCTTAGAAATCAACACAGTATTTTGCGGTGGCTCACGCCTGTAATCCTAGCACTTTGGGAGGCCGATATGGGAGGATCGCTCAAGGTCAGGAGTTCGAAACCAGCGTGAGCAAGAGCGAGACCCTGTCTCTACTAAAAATAGAAACAAATTAGCTGGACAACTAAAAATACATAGAAAAATTTAGCCAGGCACGGTGGTGCATGCCTGTAGTCCCAGCTACTCGGGAGGCTGAGGCAGGAGGATCGCTTGAGCCCAGGAGTTTGAGGTTGCTGTGAGCAGGGCTGATGCCACAGCACTCTAGCCCAGGCAACAGAGTGAGACTCTGTCTCCAAAAAAAAACCAAAAACACAAAAAACACAGTATTTTGAAAGGGCAGTTTCTGACAGCATTGTGAATGTTTATAGTCGGTGGAAGAAGAGTATCATTTCTAGAAATCTTTTGTCCAGAAGTGATGGCACGAGTACGCCTTGTATACATACGGGGATGCTCATCACAAGGATTTAAAACACTGAAGTGCAAAAGTTTTCTTGGAGAAAAAAAATAAAAATAGGATTTGAAACAAACGATCTCCATCAAAAGAGCCCTGGTGAAATAAAACTGGGAATACATGGTAGCCCTTAAAAAGAATGATGTAGATTTCGATAAACTGACCTGTAAAGATATCCAATGGGGCATTGTTAAGTGAAAAACTAAGTTGCAAATAAAGCATTTAGAATGACACACAGCAAACTTTTAGCAAGCCTCCCCGCTAGGGAGTAGAGTCAGATACAGGACTAGCTACTAATGAAGGAGTGATTTCACATTACTTATCTGCTTCCTTCAATGCACTTGGAAAATAGATGATTTAGCCTTCCTTTATGTGTCTTTCCATATTTTTTAAGTATAAAAATTGGTAAATGTCCAAATGGCACAGTTTAGTATAAAAGCTGTAATGGAGAAGTGTACCAATGGCATAGGAAAGCAGAGGAAGAGAAGGAATCCTGAGTGTTTACCATCTATTATGCATTTAATCCTTTGTCAACCCCAGGAAGTCAGCAATAATATTCCTATTTTATAGTTGCATAAACTGAGGATAAGAAAAGCTAGGAAGTTTCCTAAGGCCACACACCTGTGCAGGCAGAGCTGGATTTCGGCCCAGGCCTGTGCGGCAGGCTCCCAGCCCACACGCGGACGTCTGGGTGCAGGACTGCAGACAGTGACGGGGACAGCGGCTGTCCAGACAGGACCTGCAGGTGAGGGTCAGAGACGCCCCGGGGTGCACCTGTCAAGGTGCACCGCTAACAACTGAGGAAAGTTGTCACATTTCTCATACCTAATAAGGGAAGACTATAAAAGGGTGACAGAGTCTGCGAGTCACACCAAAACCACAGTCTTTTTCGGCACGTCTTCACATGCTCTGGAGCTGAGGGCTCTCGGGCGCCGAGCGCGGGCAGGCCTGCCTCTGGGCCTGTGACGGTGACGGGCTCGTCCGCCGGCACCCGCACTTCACAGTCTCTCCATGTTTCGGAAGCTTCCCCGTGCTGGGATCGACTTTCCCAGCGTCTCACCAAACAGTGCCGGCCTTCCCTGCCACAAGCTGCAGACATGTGACTTAGGTTCTAGCCGTCAGCGGGAACCATGCCAGTCTTCCGTGTGAACGCCACTGGCTGGAAGAGCTGGGCCCGGGCATTTATTCGCAATGCAGGTGACTTGGGGACTGGCAAGGGCAGCGGCTCCCTCTCCAGGACCATTCTTCACTGTGGCGCCGAGAGCCCCTCCTGGAACTGTGGGTGCCTCCAGCCCTCGCGACAGCCGGTGAGATCTCCGGCGCCCCTAATACGTCCGCTCCTGCTCAACGCCGGCTGGCACAGGCGCCGGCGCCCGCAGCGCGGAGCGAAGACCGGTGTCGCACAGGAACCCGGGAGAGGAAGAGGTCTCTTACCACCCGCCGGCCTGAGCTTCGCAGAGGAAGGAGAGAGAGCAGGTGTGCTGGCCTCCCTGCTCGAGCTTGGCTTCCCGCCTCGCAGGCGCGAGTTCCCATCGCGTTCAGGATTTTCCTAGAGTTGTAAATTCTGCTCCGACGCCGCTGCGCCTTCTATCATTTTATAAATATTCTAGTGATAATGTCTAGGCCTCATAGTCTCTGAAACAGTCACTTCCCCAACAAATAATAACGGCGAAATAACTCAGCCAAAACGCGGAGCTGGCGGGAGCGAGGCCGGCTCTGCCCGACCCCGCGGCCTCCCCGACGGCCCGCCCGGCTGAAGAAGAGGGCCGAGCTCAGAGGGAGGCAGGGGCCGACGAGACGTCTTCCAGCCCTTTGACTTCTTAGGAGGAGACGGCCGTCGATGTGCGAGCTGGGGAAGACCACCACGAGACGGAGGTCGGCTGGAGGTCGCCGCGGGGCTTGTCCTAGGCTCTTGTCCACACGATCACGCAGGTGGATTCAGAAGACTGGCCGTTCGTGTCGCCGCGGGCTGCTGTGCACTACAGCGCAGCACGGCCTCCACGGGGCCCCGGGCGGGGCCAGGCTCTGTCTTAATGATTGCCTCCATCTGTCAACTTTGCAGTTAGAGGCAGAATTATTTTTCCGCATGTCGCGAGCAAAGCTTCATTAAAGCAAAAATAAAGACCGAGAGACCTACAGTTGAACGTTGGGTGGGGAAGTTTTAGGGCCAACAGGGAACCCCATCCATTGGTCTAGACTCGGGGAGATGAGACTGGAAAACGAGCAGTGGGTAGGTCTTTTACGCCAGCAAAGCGCGCCCTGTCTCTGTGCCTCCGAGACTAGTGTCTGCCTGGTGACACGGGGCCTGACGGGGCGGCGGCGCGGGCTGGCTGGAGGCTGCTGTCCACAGGCGGAGCGGCAGTGCCCACCCTGCACGCCAGCGCCCGGCAGATGGGCCCAGCGTTGCCGGCTTCTTGTCCAGCTCGGCCTCACGGATGCCAACGAGTGCAGAGGTGACGGGCCCGTGGCCGGCCGGGAAAAGTGGCCAGTCCTCTGTGGAAAGCTGAGTGCTTTCCGTGGGGTCTGGGGGGCCCAAGGGTCCAGGCGTGGCCCTGGCAGGCAGGCCTGGCGTGTCTCTCTACCTCCTGCCTGCTGGCGTCTCCCTGCTCTCCGTCCCCGCCCCACATCCTCCCCCCACCCTGGGAAGGGCCCGCTAGGACGCACATAGCCCGGAGCTGCAGGGAGCACAGGTGAGGGAGGGCGGCTCCTCCTTATCTGCCGGGATGGAGCAGGTCAGGAGGGACAACAGGAGGCCGCCGGCGCTGGGAATTCCGGCAGGAGGTGTTTCTCTCTAGCTGGAAGGAAGGGACACCCTGAGGCGGGTCAGCAGGACATCCCCGCTAGGAACCCTTCCAGACCTACAGTAGGAAGGGCTGGGCTGTGGGCTTTGTCCTGGGAACTGGGGCCAGGGTCTCAGGACTGGAGCAAGGTCCCGAAGCCCCTGTGGGCCAGACTTTGAGGGACAACGCGGAGGGAAGCCGAGGTCCCAGGAGCACTGGCTGAGGAGCCCGTAGGCCTGGACTCAAATGCAGACCCCTCACCAGGGCGCCGGGGCCAGTCCCTGAACCTCCTGGCATCTCACCTAAGGGTGGGAGTCGTGCTGCCCCTCCTGGGGCCGTGACAGCTGTGCACACCCTCAGCACACCACATTCGGGCCCCAGTGGAGGTTTCTGAGGAAACCGCACAGGCTTGTTCCTCCTGGTCGTTCTGAAGCCACAGCTTGCCTGTGACAGCGAGAGTAAGAATGAGAGGTGACCTTGCCCCAGGGCTCGGTCTCTGACTCCAGCCCCTCTTCTGCAGAGACCCTGCAAGTGGGCCTAAGGGATGTGGTGGGCCCTGATGCCCTGCCCTCCCTGGAGGTGATCAGTGACCACAGGTCTGGGTCGGAGCCTGGCAGGAGCTGGAGACGCCAGCGGGGAGTCTGGCCCACGTGGTCGCCTCTGTTGCAGGGCTCCTGCCTGACCCCCAGCCACCCAGGCCTGTGGGGACCCTCTGAGGATGCGGGGAAAACCGCCTGACGCAGGCGCCCTGGGGACGGGCAGTGACCTCTCCCCGAGTCCAGGCAACCGACACCTCAAATGGACGGCAGGGCCTGGCAGCCACCAGCCCCACGTGCCCATTGAGCACTTAAAATGTGGCTTATGTGATCGCATAAAACTCACGAGGGCGTGAGTTTTTATTTTAGCTTATTTAAATTGAGATAGCCACACCCAGCTAGTGCTGTCACCAGGCTGCAGTGGTTCTCAGACTTTCCTGAGTATAAGAGTCACCCACAGAGCTCACTGAAAGAAGACTCAGAGGCTGGGTGCAGTGGCTCATGCCTGTCATCCTAGCACTCTGGGAAGCCAAGGCAGGAGGATTGCTTGAGCTCAGGAGTTCGATACCAGCCTAAGCATGAGCGAGACCCCATCTCTACTAAAAAATAGAAAGAAATTAGCTGGAAAACTAAAAATATATAGAAAAAAATTAGCCGGGCATGGTGGCGCATGCCTGTAGTCCCAGCTACTCCGGAGGCTGAGGCAGGAGGATGGCTTGAGCCCAGGAATTCGAGGTTGCTGTGAGCTAGGCTGACGCCAGGGCACTCTAGCCCAGGTGACAGAGTTAGACTCTGCCTCAAAAAAAAGAAAGAAAGAAAAGAAAAGACACAAAGAAAGCAGACTTAGAGATTTGGTTTCAGCAGGTCAGGAGAGAGGCCCTGGAGCCCCATGTTAATAGGGAGCCGGGACCCTCATGTAGGGGCCACCTGGCCATCTGCTCCTCCTCTCCCTCCTCTCCTCTCTCTTCCCGGCCCGGCCTCTCTCTCTCTTCTTACTCTTACCTGCTCCATTCCATTCATCTACAGTCACTTGTTGCTTAGCAATGGGGACATGTTCTAAGGACCGTGTCATCACAGAGTGACTCACGCAAGCCCAGTTGCACAGCCTGCTACACACTGTGCAGACTGTTACGGAGAGGTGCGTATCTGTGCATCTAAACATATCTAAACACGGAAAAGGAAATGCGTTGTGCTGGGACATCGCCAGGTGACAGGAAATTTTTAGTTCTCTTATAATCTCCTGGGCCCACCGGTGTATGAGCAGCCAGTCCCTGGCAGGGCGTTGTTACGCGTGACCGTGCGTGCGTAGATCTCTTGGAATGGCTGACTGAGCCCTGGAGGCCTTCAGCGGGAGGCTGGTGGAGGAAGGCGAGGCGAGAGGCCCGACGGGGGCGGGGGGGGGGGCAGCTAAGGGTGGTGGAGTCAGACGGACCTGTGAGCACAGACCTGTGAGCAGCACTCAATTCTTCCAGTCTCAGTTTCCTCATCTGAAAAGGAAAGCTGTGAGGGTTAAATGAGGCACACAATAGGCATCCGATAGTCAAGCTCCTGTCTGCGACCCTCACCACCCCCGTTCCATTCCCTTCCGGCGAGCCCCGCCTAGAGACCAGGACCACGAACAAGCCACCTCACCTCGTCCCTGTGACTGGGCCACAGACCCACCACCAGCATCCGCTTCTGCCTCTTTGCAAACACCACCTCTATTTACCTCTTACGTCTTTGGATTCTGAACTTTGGGGGGTTTTTATACAGCAGTGAGTGCTTAGCAGGTAAATTGAGGCTTGGGTGGGCACAGTCCAGGGCCTTCTCCAGGAGACTGGGGGAGGTGTCCTCCTTGTGGTGGATCCAAGGAGCCTGCAATATGCCAAAGGCCTTGGGGAGACCCAGTGGCTCAGGCACTTCACGTAGGTGTCTCAGGAAAGCCAAGAACGGCACGGTCCTCAGAGCCCCCGACAGCTCCAGAGCTGCTAGACCTCAGAAATGGCCGCTGCGGTCTCGGGAGCTGTCCGTGGGATCAGTCTGCACCCGGCCTGGAGGAAACAGAAAGTCGAGAGGTCCGGCAGCCAGCTGCGCCTCTCCACGGCTCAGACCCGCCTGCCTGAGAGAGAGAATCACTTTGCCATGGGGAAAAGAGGGGACTCTGTCATCTCGCACCCTCCCCAGCGCCGGGGACACTGGGGACGACTGGCGGTTCCTGTCTGCCAAGCTCTTCTCCATAAATCATAGGCTTCTCGGTTTTCCCTGACCGATCTGATTACCCCTGGCGTGCTTCAGGTTCCAGTAATGTCATCTATCTTTCTTGGAAACTGGATCCCGCACAATTGCTCCCTGATGTCTGCAGGAGCCAGGTGGGGCCGGGCCGTGCAGAGGGGCCCAGGCCCAGGACACACAGGTTCCCGTGGGAGGCAGCGGGCCCTAAGTCAGGACCACAGCCGAGGCCACTCTGTGATCTCTGTGCTCATCCTCGGCCCCTGGGACCCCTCAGACAGAGGTGAGGGGCACCTCCAGGCTGGACGTCCCTGGAGCAGCTGGCCCCTGGCTCAGCGATGTCCCTCGGCCTGGCTGTGGCCACCCCACGGCCCAACCTTCCCGGAGTGACTTTCGTGGAACAGAAACCAGCTCGGTCTATTTTGACCATTTCGGTTCGAGTGTCAACTACAGTCGACAGCCACAGAGGAACGCGCACAGCGACTTTAGCCGACAGCCGTGATATGACTTTTCTAATTTTTCATTTGTCAAAATAAAATTGTGAACATTTAAAAATAACGTAATGAAAACACATATGTGTATGTTACCTATTCTGACTGACACGACAAGCGAAGCTGCCTGTAAAGGAAGACAAGCTGTCAGTGCTTTCTGGCTTTCCCGTCACCCGAGCGCAAGGCGGACTCGTGGCCAGCGCACAGCACGGCCGCGCGACGGGGCGGCTGCGGGGACGCTGCGCGCCGGGAGCGCCGCCGCCGTGGCTAAATACAGTAGGAGGACTTTGGCGAGAAGAATTGGAGTGCCTCACAGACCCCTGGTCCTCTCGAGGGGCTGGAAGAGAACTTTTCTCCTCTAGTCTGACTGTCCCTCTCTGGGGCGCCGGAACCCCTGCTTGCCTCTGCATCTCTGTCCCGGCCAGGCTGGTGCGAAACGCGCCCTCAGGCCGCACCCGTCACTCAGGTGACCAGGCCGCAGCCACCCCGCTGGTCTCCCGGGGATGTTCAGGCCTGGCAGAGAGGGGGCAGGGCCACGCCTTGCTCCGGCTTCTCGCAGGGTGGTACGTGGTGGCTGCGAGGAGGAGGAGGAGGAGGAGGAGGAGGAGGAGGAGGAGGAGGATGGCTGGGAGGGCGACTCTGAAACCTGACCCTGCCAACCTCCTTCTCCGCTCAAACCCGCAGACCTGCACTCACCTGCCAGGGCTGAGGTGGCAAACGGACGCGGGCGGTGTCTGAGCCTCCTCACAGGCCCTGGCACGGTGCCCTGGCGCCTTGCCAGGCCCTGGCCAGCGAGTGACTCCGCTAGGAACAGGAGCTGGGGCCCACGCACAGTGCCGCCAGTCCTCCTGGAGAGCAGTTCCAGCTGGGTCACCGCCCTGCCCTCCAATGTGCCCGAGAATCCCCTGAAGCTGCCACCCTTCCCTTCCTCTCCCTAATCCAGCGCCAGCGAGCCGCGGGCTGATCCCAGCCTGCAGCCCGCTTCCCAGGGAGGCCGCTCCTGCCACCCCCGCCCGCCTCCCAGAGGCCCGGAAGGAAGCCCGCAAGGGAGGAAGGCAGAGCCGGGGCTCTGGGGCAGCAACTGGGGCGCCGGGGCACAGCGGCAGCTGGCTAAAGGCCAGGGCAGGCCCTCGTGTGTGCCCTCTCCTCCTTCCGCAAGGGTCAGGGCGGGCTGCACCTCTCACCGCGCGTCCTTTCTCGCTCTGACCCGCGGGAACGCGGCTCGATAGGAAAGGCAGCCGGGCAGCCATTCGCGCTCGCTCAGACTTCACACTGGTGGGATTTAGGATCAGCAGGAGCGACAGCAGATCAGGTGTTGCGGACATTGGCGGCCTTTCTCCCCCAGGCCCCCAGGCCCTGCCCTCCCGTCAGCCTAACGCCCCTGCCCGCCCCGCCCCTAGGAGCGCCGCGCCCTCGGCTGGCTGGAGTCCCAGCGAGGACGGGCCTCCCTGACGGGCCTCCCTGACTCCCCACGGCTGGGCTCCCGCCCCAGGGCCACAGCTCGCCGCAGCCAGCCGGGCCCTGGCCATCAACAAGGCGCAGGCACCGGGGCCTAGCGGGGGCGGGCGATTTAGCAGACCAGAACAGAATAGAAATAGAATGAAGAGAAATTTGTTCGTTATTGAATCACTGCATTCATTCGTGCATGCAGGCAACGACGGGACACCGCCCGTGCTGCCCGCAGGGCCGCGGTGGGGAGCGGCACGCCATCCTCGCCCCCCGAGAATCTGGGCAAAGGCAATCGAACGATTGCAAAAGGCGTGAGCCCCCAAGATGGGGCTGTACTCAGGGCAGTTCCAGAAAGTTCCAGACAACCGGGTGCCTCGCTACTCAAAGCGAGGCTGCCAGCAGCGGCGCCGCCCCTGGTGCAGAAGCTCTGGCTCCGTTTCCTCCCCGTCCTCTCAACAAGACCCACGCGGCTCCGCATACCACGGCGACGCCCGGGCGGGGTGCTGGTTCTCGGTCCCCACCCGTCCCCACCCGTCCCCACCCGTCCCCACCGGAGCCTGAAATCACGTCCATGCCGGCGCGCTCCCCGCGGGCTCTGACGCAGCTGCTCGGCGTGGCGTGCATGAGCGGGTGCCCGCTCGGGCGGCGCACAGCAGCCCGCGTCGCCGCCAGCCCGGGGCGGCTGCTGGAGCCGGGTGGTCCGGACGGGCCTCCCTTCTGCGCGCGAAGCAGAGCCGCGGCCGCACGACCTCGCAGCCCCACGGCCACGCGGGCCTCGGCGCCGGAGAGGTGGCTCACACCTGAATTCCTAGCACTTTGGGAGGCCGAAGCAGGAGGATTGCTTGAGGCCTGGAGCTCAAGACCAGCTTGAGACCCTGTCTCTACAAAAAACTTAAAAATTTTTAAAAATTATTCTGCCATTGTGCTGCATGAGCAGTCCCAGCCACTTGAGAGGCTGAGGCAGGAGGATCACTTGAGCCCAGGAATTGGAGGTTGCAGTGAGCTATGATGACACCGTTGCACTCCAGCCTGGGAGACAGAGCAAGACCCTGTCTCAATTTATTTAAAAAAGAGGTTAAATGGCTTCTTAAAGCCAGACACTGAGTCGGTGCTGGGTTCTGTGTGCTGTCCCAGCCCACCTGCTCCGCTCTTTCTTTCGAGGCCTTCAGGGTGCCTTCCCTGCCGCACACCCAACATCCCTCCCCAGGATCATCCTGGAGAGCACCGCCAACCCAGGGAGTTGTCCCAGAAGGCCCACTGAGGACAAGCACTGTCCAGTGCTCTCGTCCCCAGGTGCCAGGTGAGAGGGGTGGGTGGGGGCCGTGGCAGTCAGGGTTGCCACACATAGCAGATAAAATATGGGGCATGCTTGAACTCGCAGATTATCTGCTGCTTATGTGACGTTCAGAATCAGCTGCACACCTGCATCTCACCTGGTCGCTCTGCCATGGCCCAGTGGGCAAGCGAACCCCAGGGAGTGGCAGAGAAGAAGGGATGGGAGCGGGGGAGGAAGGCCGGAAGGGTGGGAGGGAGGAGGGGTAGGAGAGAAGGGTGCGAGTGTGCCGGCCTGTCCCCCACCCGCGTCCAGCCCAGGGCGCTCCCCTCTGAGGACAACCCATCTTCTGGGTCCACCTCACGGGCCTGTCGCAGGCAGGCCGAGCGGGGACCTTCTGGGCCTGCTCCAAGCCGTTTGCAGGCGCCGGTGCTGTGGACCCCAGGGTGGAAAGGCAGCGCCTCCCCGCTTCTGCCTCTGGGAGGAGGCCCCTCCAGGGAGAGGACAGAGGAGCCGCGTTCCAGCGGTGCCCGCTGGTGTGTGGGCTCAGAGGTGGCCCAGGGAACTCGTGCCACCCAAAGGAGGGGGACCAAGAGCTCTGTTGGTCCACAGCTCGTGTCTCTGGACTGCAGACACTGGCCGTGGCGACTTTACCTGCTGTCTGAGCTGTGCCGGCAAAAATGAAGCCCGCGTCCTGGGTGAACCACTCAGGTGGCCCTGCTCCGGGAGTCCCCGCTAAGGGTGTGGCTGGGCTCCTCGCCCAGATCTCCCTAAAGCCCCACTTGCTCTCCTCTTCTTTACCAAAACATAGTCCCAGCATTGTTCAAAGGGAGCTTTCGTGTTTTCTCTGTTGCTTTGGGGACTGGGCATCTCTCCTTTCACACAAATTTGGAGGCTTCTCAGCCTTCAGCCCCGCCTCCCTCAGCAGTGCTGCGTTTATGGGATTCCTGTCACCAGGCAGAGCCATTTCCAGCCTCTGGGAGGGGTGGCAGCCGCCTGTGTAAACGCCATCGCTGCTCGATGTGCACTGGCAGGAGTGTGGCCCCAGGCTCTGGGGGCCTCCTTGGCGTCGCAGCCCCAAGCTGCTTTCTGTGGCGTTCACAGAGGGCCTTTGTAGAGCTAGTGGCCTTCACGGAGCTCTCAGGCCACGAGCGTGTGGGGCCAGGTCCAACCAGGAGCCCGGGCAGCACGAAGGCCGGGTCGGCGGAGACGGCCGGTGCGTGGCGGCCAGGAGAGAGCCGTGCGGTCCAGGCTGCACAGTAAAGACAGGGCAGGCGGAGGCAAGAGGTTGCAACTGCAAGACCTCAGGGTCAAACGAAGCGGACACTGGAAAGGCCAGGCTCCTAGCTGGTCTCCTTGTCTCCAATCCCGTCCCTCCAATCCAGTCCCTAAACCCAGGTCCCATGTCATCTCCCTGCGGGCCTCGTGCGGGACAGCTAGAGGGGAGGGCGGCCCGTCTCGGGCAGGCAGAGAGGGTGGGCAGCTCTGTAGACAGCTTCGCTTCTGACTCTGAGCGCAACAGCGAACACGGGAAACACGGAACAGATAGAAAGGGGACGACTTCACGGCCCTGCGAAGCCAGGAGCGGCGATGAACCACGCCGGAGGAGAGTGTCGCGCCGGCCAGAAGCTGCCAGAAGCTTCCGGAGCCGGTGTGTGATTTTCCACGCCCCCTCTCCCCTCCGAGAGCACGTCTGTGTCTGGCGTAAGCGAGACCTCCCGCTGGCAAGCCTGGCCTGGACGGAGGAGAGTCGGACACATCCGGTGCCGGCAGGCGCCAGCCCTGACCCCGCAGCGTGGGCGGCCCCTGCTGGGAAGACGACTCTCACGGACACACTCCCACTGTGTTGGGGGCACTGTCCTAGCTGTGCGCCAGGCGCGGCTGGGAGCTGGAGAGGCCCGCACAGGCGGGCGGGGACGGGGACGCGCAGTTTGCGGGCGGTGCTCCGTGCTCCGGAGGGAGTAAAGCCAGGCAACATGGAGGTGGGGCGCGACAGCGGCCCAGGGCTTGGCCCGAGGACGGAGTCTCCCAAGGGGCCCTGGACAGGTTGGGCGTTTTCTGGCTGGAGGAGCAGCGCGGGTCCCAAGCGGTCACCGCAGGGCCGCGGCAAGGGGCCTGGGGGGGGGCAGCAAGGGGCACGTTGGGGGGGCAGCAAGGGTGGCGCGTGGCGCCCGTGCTGGCCCGCCGGACCGGGCCCCAGCTGCCGGGAGCCGGCACGCGGCTGGCGGCACGCAGAGGGCTCCTCGCGGGTGGGCTGGAGGACCGCAGGGGTGGGGAGAGAGGGCGCCTTGGGTGGCGGCAGTGGGGTGGAGACAGGGACGCACGCCCGACGGGCTTGGGGCGCAGAGCTGGGAGGGTGCAGCCTGTGGTCTGTGCAAGTCGAGGGCGGCTCCTGCGCTCGCAGCCTTGACAGAGTCCCAGTGCCACTAAAACCCAGACCGCAATGGAATCTCCAACTGGAAAAAAAAGGGACTTTTTGTTCCCTCTCAGTTTTCCTAAGGGATCTTTCTTCATGAAGGGGGGGGGGCAGGAACCCTGAGGGTCTTGTCCCCATCACTGCTCTTTTTTCTTTTGCCTGGAGGAGCGTCCACAGGACCCTGCAGGGAGAGGGGGACACGGGGAGCTCCCTTGTCTGGCCTGCGCCCGAGGCTGTGACCGGCTGGCGCTTGACCGAGCCGGAGAAGACGGTTGATGTGGCCCTGAAGGTGGCATCGTGCCGGCACCGTGCGGCACTTCCGCGCGTGCCAGAGCTCTCTGCGCCCAGCACCGCGTGGAAGGCCCCTAAGCTACGCTGGAAGTAGGACTCGCCCTGGCCTCAGAGTCGCTGGACCGACAGGGGCAAAGTCCCCACATGAGTCCAGGCAGCTTGCCTGGGGGGATGTCCCCTGAACACAGCCACTCAGATGACCCTGCCACTATTTCCGAACTTCAGAGAAATAAGCCAAGCCTCCAGAGCAGTCAGAGGCTTCTTTTTGACGGCGGCTGTGGGCACGTGCAGGGCCGGCAGTGTGAGGCAGGCACGGGTGGTGGCCGCGGTGGTCCAGCTGGCTGCCACTCGCAGGCCTCTCCCCACCCCTCCACACACACACCCCCTCTTTCCTGCCTGGGCATGTTTTCCAGGCTTCCCAGGATTATGTAGCTGCTCATTGTTCTCTGCTCACCTCAACCAGAACCAATTTTTATTGTTTGGAGCATAGAGCCCTGACTAGTGCTTTGCTATCTGTGAGGTTCCTTTCATTTTCAAAGGATGACTACTCTCTCTGTTTTTATTTTTAATTATCAATTAACATTTTGCTGTGAACCCACAGCGTGCCAGTTCCTAACCAGAGACAGGCTGTGATGGGTCGGCCCTCCCCAGGGTGGGAGGTGCACGCAGTGTGCACAGAGACCAGATTTCAGCTGGGAAAAATAAGTCTTTAGGGCATAGTCACATGGGCAAGGAGGAACTCCAGAAACTGTCTTAGTCAATCCCTTCTGTCCTGTCAGGAAGAATTATGAAAGACTGAAATGTGCCTCCCTCCCAAAAAAAAAGATTACCGAGTATCCTGTCTAGTGTACCTTTCCAAGTCATCTACATTTGATCATCTTGGAGCCATTTAGCAACACTGATAATAATGTGCATAATTTTTGTCTGTGAAAAAGCAAATTATTTTTGCACAGTGGAATGCAACTGATTAGTGACCTGTTTTGGATCTATTTGTAAACTCATTTCAGCATTCTTTATACATATGTGTATATATATTAATAAATGTGTATATAAAACAGTACATATACTGTGGGTACGTGTGTGTGTACCAGTAGCATCATTATCAGTGAGTTCAATAAATGTCTAGCCTGTGTTCGTTGTGCTCACCTTGTATCGGTGTGTGTGTCAGTCTGGGGCCTCTGAGGAGCAGGGGCCGAGATGGGATGAAAGCTGCACAGACGGCACTGGGGAATGTCCGTGGGGAGGGGCATGAGCCCACACTGCCAATCTGATCCCGAGTGAAGGCAAGCGGGGCGGAAGGAAGGGTCGGCATGTCCCAGACCTTGGCCCGCCCACGAAAGGCTCTCGAGGGCCGCGGGAAGCCCGTGGCAAGTCAGCCTCAGAGGAGTGTGTGTCTCCTGACTCTTCCTGGAACTCCGTGGCTTCGTTGTCTCCCCATTTCTGCATTCCTACTGGGTTCATGTGTCTACAAACTGGGCTTGAACCCCTGGGGTCTCCCTGTGGAGGAGGGCTCTGGGAGCGGCCGCAGGCAGCCGGCCTGGGGCACACTTTCTGACCACGAGACAGACGGCACTGTCTCCAGAGTGGCCCCTCTGCGCTGGGCAGCCTGCCTCTGCGGCCGCAGGCAGCGAGCATCCTCGGGGAGACGTGCTCTGGGCTGGACTTGTTGGGAGGGGCTGGCAGAGGCCAGCGCTGCACATGCAAAACACCCTGGTCACGCCGTGCTCCTCGGCTTGGAGGGCCAGTGCTGAGTTCCAGGCGCGGCCAGCTTACACAACCAATGGAGACCCTTTTGGTGCTTGTAAGTCCCCTTGGGTAGACCTCAAGCACATTCCAGACCGGAACACCCAGCCCTTTGGTAAGCCAGCTCCCTGTGCATCATTAGCAAGCGGATCTTCGTCCTCTGGGTCTCCCAGTTTCCAAATGCGATGAGAGGAAGGACGTTGCCCACAGGGCGGATCAGAGTCTGTGCTTTCTACACACAGATCCTCATCATTTCGGACAATTTAGGAGCTTAGGATAGGGTGATTTGATGTCTTTTTTATGTGCACCTGTTTTCACTGCACTGTCCTAGGTGCCGCAGTTTGGGGTGAGAGGGAGAAGGCCAAGTGCTCCCCAGGGCAGGAGAGCCGGATAGCACCAGGCTCTGCACGCTTGTTCATGTTAGAGCACTTTTCACATCCTCAGGCCCGTTAGCAGGTGATCTCTCAGCCAGCTTTGTTGCAGATTGAATCTAGAGTGGGATTCTCCCACTCTCAGTCCCTCTGTGCATGTGTCCCCAGACCTCTATTTGTTTGCTGAGCGGCCCTCAACCAGGCGGTGTAGACAGGACATGGACCTTCTGCAGACGCCCACTGACTTATGAGGGAGAAATAGTAAGGAGGGGCTGGAGGACGGGCAGGTAGCGCTCTGAACCAGAGAGGGGCCCCGACTTGGGACGAGCATCTGGAGGAGGTGACATTCCCACTGAGCTGGGGAGGATAAGGAAGGAAGCAGCCGGGCAGCAGCAGGGGTGGTGGGCCAAGATGCAGGGTTGTGGACAGAGGAGGGAACAGGACATTTTGGGAGAAACTTGGGTGGTGTAGGTAGAAAGTGAGGGTGAATTTGAGGAGACAAGGAGGACGTGGAGGGTCCTGGATGCGACGTCAAATAACGTCACCTGGGAGGGAGGGGCGCTGCAGGGTCACAGGCCCCCAAAGGCACCGTCAGAGTCACATCTGCTCTGGCCACGCACAAGCGAACACCTGAGCGATCTGCTTTCTCTCCGGCAGACAGACACTGGGAGCAAGCATGGGAGCAGCCGAGGCAGGGGCTGCGACCAGCCGTCCAGAAACAGCCCTCCCTTTACTCGTTTCCAGGCAGACCTGCCTCACACCTGTGGGGCCCAGGGCGGCCAGAGTACACAGAGAGGCCGCAGCCCACATGTCTAAATATTTGAAAGTTATTGGAAGCCAACACATTGTTAAGTGTAATATGTGCTATTCTCCATCCTCGACAAATACGCTTTTATAACAGCCAGATTGGAGTTTAGCATTTTGGATTCTCTGGCGAAGGTAACAGGGCTAGGAGAGCTGGCCACAGCCCACACCCTCTTTCTCTTCTGGACCTCACCCATCCCCACTGCCCGGGCCTCGGGGCGCCCACCTGCACCCCGCCCACGGGGCCGGCTCTGTTCATGCCTCCCAGGAAGACTGCTTTTTGGCCATCCAGTGCTGGGAGACAGAGCTGCAGAGGCGTCCCGTGCAGGCAGGGCCTGGAAGCAGACCTGGGGCCATCGGATAGGGAATTTGGGAGTCTTGGTCCACCAAACATGGTCTGGATTCTAGAAGGCAGGGCCCGGGTTCTAGGCAGGGCTGTCCCTTGAGCCTGCGGACTCTTCGCCTGTGGGAAGGACTGGGGCCCGAGGAGGGCCAGAGCAGGGTCCTGCAAGCACAGGTCTCAGGCAGCAGCTCTAGCCCAGGCCGGAGGGCTGGCAGGAGAAGGCGGGCATGATGCCTGGGGCAGTGGCCTGTGGTCCCTCAGAGTTTTTCCACGGGGGTGGGGGGGGCCGCCCCTGGTTGGGGACCCCCACCACTCGTGAAATGCTGCCTTTTCCACTTCTACCTCGAACCACTTGGCCCCCCTACCCCCCTTTTACACTCTGTGGGGCCTTTGAGGGCCCAGCGTGGTGGCCGCCGCTGTGGCCCTGAGTCTGAAGCGATCCCTGCCCTGGGGGAGAAGTGGGGAGCAGGGATGTCACTGCACAACCTCCGGAGGGCCCGTCTGTTCTCACTCGTGTTTCCCTTCAAAATTTGTTTACCTGCGTTCCTGCATTTGTCCTGTTCCTGCCGGGGGCTTGGCAGGGCTATTTTTGAAGGTCTGGGCAGGGACAAGGGCCAGGCAAGTGCAGCCAAATCAGAGCTTATCTGACTCCCTTGGATGCTTACCTCTCTGCTCCCCTGTCCCCTCTCCCCCTCCCCTCTCCCCCTCCCCTTTCCTCCTCCCAGGGAGAGAGAGGGAGGAGGGGGGAGAGAGAGGGAGTAAGGAAGGCAGAGAGAGGGAGGAGGGGGAAAAGAGAGGGAGTGAGGAAGGCAGAGAGAAGGAGAGGGTGGAACCTGGGAGGGAGAACTCCCTTTGGACTTGGGAACTGAGAAGAGATTTATTCCATTTCCTAAAATTGAAATATTTTTCCTCGGTTCTCTATTTGGGAGCACTTGCGTGTAGGATTAATTTATGGCTAGATCCCGAATGAAAACAGTCCCTAAACCCAACACCCAATAAAGCCCCATTTAGCTCTTCTCATGTCTTCTCCCCAAGGCCGCGAGCTCCTGGCCGCTTTCCGAGGCTGCAGGCCCTCCCTGGCCCTGCCGCGCCCTCCCTCTGCCCACAGCTCAGGCCTCTCACCGCTGCTGCCCAGCCCGGCGCCAG